>AWUE01013041.1:0-20386 GCA_001974825.2 Corchorus olitorius
GTTTGGGGCATACATTTCATAGGGATCATATTGGGGCAATATTTATGAATTCATGACATGTTTCGAAGAGTTTCACTTACATGATAGACATCCACATTATAACTTTTGGTCGAATTTTGTTACAGAGATGATAAGGGAATGCATACAGGGAGTAGTGGGATAAGCAAAAGAATCTTTCAAAGCATATTATTCGAGTCAGATCTGGGGCAAAGAGGGAGACCTCAGCATGAACAAGAAAGCAAAATCAAGGACAAATCAAGAAGAGCGGAAATGAAGCAAAGTCAAGAAAGTAAGGATTCGAGGCAACAGTCCAGAAGTTATTCATAACATCAGACTCAGAGTATTTCTTCAAGTTATCAAAGTTGACTGCACATTGGTCCTCTTTCATCATTAATCAAGAAATTTTCAGTTACAACATCAGACTCAGAGTTATTTTTCAAGTTGACTGCACATTGGTCCTCTTTCATCATTAATCAAGAAATTTTCAGTTGCAACATCAGATTCAGAGTCATTGTCCAAAGGTATTTTCTTCCAAAATCACTTCCATATAGTTCAAATTCAATCGGTTCCATCCGAATGCTCAGGCTTTTCCACAAGCCAAACTCGTTTCCATACGAGTCAATTATCAACACAGGCTTTTCCACAAGCCAAACTCGTTTCCATACGAGTCAATTATCAACATGGGCTTTTCCACAAGCCACATCCGGTTCCATACGGTGCATTACCTTTTTAAGATTGAATTGGTAGACAGTTCAAAGGATAAGCGGGAGACGGTCCTTTTAAGATTGAATTGGTAGACAGTTCAAAGGATAAGCGGGAGACGGTCCTTTTAAGATTGAATTGGTAGACAGTTCAAAGGATATGCGGGAGACGGTCCTTTTAAGATTGAATTGGTAGACAGTTCAAAGGATAAGCGGAAGACGGTCCTCTTAATATGTTAGATTGGAGAACAATTCAAAGAAATTGATCGGGAGACGATCCATTTCGAAGTAAAAGAAAGTAAATGTCCGACTTGGCAGTAGGGGCGAGTGTCTACTTCTTTGCGCACTTCCTAACTCTCAAAAAGTATACAAATTACTTCTTTGCTCACTTTTCGATAGTTGGAAAGTGCACAAAGAGGGGCAGCTGTAGACACCCATTCTTGTCCTGTATCCTTCAATTTAAATCAATTTATTCTTTGATTAGCATTAGGGTCACTTAGGGGGATTTTGGGGTCATTTGCATGTTCAGGGGCATTTTAGTCATTTGCACGTCTAAGGGCATTTCGGTCATTTGTATGTTCGGAGGCATTTTGGTCATTCTAGATTCACTTTTGATTTAAATTAACTAATTCATTCTCAGTTGTCTAAATTGCATCTTGAAAAACCCAAAAAATCTAGGAATAGGCATCTTTGGCATTTTACATAATTCATGAGTTTGTTTCATTTAGTAATTCAGTATTTTTGCACTTTGATCATATAGCTTAAGCCCTTGTTGTAATGAGTCTAGTTTTCAATTGGCCTTTTCATATCCAATTTATTTTCATGATCCCTTTAGTTATATCAACCATATGCATTTTTTATTAGTAATTAGGCATCATCATTCACATTAGTAATTATTAGTAATTAGGCATCATCGTTCACATTAGTAATTATTAGTAATTAGGCATTGCATTCACATGGTGCTTGATCTTACTGCATTTAGTTTTGCACCATCAATAAAAAGAGAATGTCATATACCTGAGATGAGTGTTTTTACAAATGGAATAATAAGGAAAAGAAAAGCACTTAAGGCCCGGTTTAGCCCGAATCCTAATCTCTGCATTATTTCCCTTGAGGGCCGTCAGCTTCAACCTTGTCAAGGAATATCTTCGTGGCACCTCTGTCAATAAGTCTCTCACAAACAGCGAACTTTGCAAACCTTCAAGTTCCTGCAAAAGTAAAGTGTCATCAACCGATTGTGCTCACATCAGTATGGCATTG
Organism: Corchorus olitorius; assembly: GCA_001974825.2. Lineage (NCBI taxonomy): Eukaryota > Viridiplantae > Streptophyta > Magnoliopsida > Malvales > Malvaceae > Corchorus > Corchorus olitorius. The sequence continues at coordinate 1,962 of AWUE01013041.1, forward strand.
ACAAGCTCATACAAAGACCAAATCGACTCATGCAAGCAATGACAGTTCAACAATCCATTTCACATTTTAAGAGTTAGCCGAGCACATGATGGTGTCAATACAGCCAAGTGATGTCAATCAAGTGACAGTCCATACAAGAGCCATACAAGAGCAAACATAGAAAGAGGACATCTCAACAGCAATAGGCCTCCAAGAAATCAAGCAATTTGGAACATAAACCAAAGGGCAAAGGAAACAGTGGCAATAAGTAATTCTAGGGAATGGAAGCAGCTAAAAGCAGCAAGGTATTCATTTAAAACAAGAGTGCTACCACAGTGAACGAGTAAGGGCAACAGGGCGCAAGAAATTGAACCAATATTTGCAACAAGCAGGGTAATGCCATGAAGTGATCAAAATAATGCGCATACCAAGCAAATGGACAACCAAAATGAAGCATAAGGTCAGCACACAAAAACTTCATTCATTTTGACCACAGTTATAAAAAGTTTCACCTGCAGATTTGGCCAGCTCAGCAGCTTTCTCACCTGCTCATAAAATCTCATCAGTAGCTCGGATAGCGACAGAAAAAGGACCTGCACAGAGAAAAAGAAAAAGACAAAAGAAGTTGTTAAAAAATAGGGAGGAGGGGAATGAATTGGTTAGAGAAAAGGGATAAGAATGAAGAAACAGGGAATCGCTCGCCTGGCCTACTCTCTCACAACAAACAGAATTATTCTTTCTTCTCCCTGAAGAAAGGACTCTCTCTCCATTTTTTTTTCTCTCCTAGATTCCCTGCACACAAGATACACGCACAGAAAAAACTTCCTCTCAACACAGATTCCTATCTCCACATTCACACCAAAAAAATACCGGACACTTGAACACAAAAAATCCTCTCCCACGCGGCTCGCACTCCTCACTCTCACTGCCATCTCTCTCTACCCAATTCGGATCCTCCATTTTTTTTTCTTTCTCTTCATAAGGGACGACCTCTCTCTCCCATACGGGCTCTGAATCTTTCTCACCACAGGCACCCTACACATCTCCTTATCACTCACCTGAAACAAATACAGAGAACTCTCTCCCTCTCTTGGAAGCTCTCTCTCTGATTCACACACTACACGAGAACCTCTCATGAACTCTACACACAAACACATTCCCAGATTCTCATACACACACTGAAAAACCACCAAAAAATCATCGACCCATTCACAAGATCTTACCTCTCGGCTATTCATCGATCATCAGTTTCTCTCTCTCAAATCAACACCCTTCATTTTTTCGACCATTCAAAGAGAACTCTCAGTCCATTGAACTATTGACACATGCAAAGAAAGAAAAGAGAAACTGTCAGTTCAAAGTCATAGCCTTTGAACAAAAATCCAAAGGAAACATACAAAGGGATGAAGAGAACGGGTTGAGGAAGAACATACCCGAAAACGTGTCCAATCGGACGGTTGAATTCAGAGATCGGGAGGTGGAAATTTGGCTCGGTTACGGTCAGATCTAGGGAGATAGAAGCGAAATCTCGCAGAACAGTGGCCAGATCTGGAATCAGGGGATTGCGGAGAGCGTTTCCACTCATTTTGATGATCATCGGAGCTTGAAAGAAGCTCCGACAAGGCGATCTGACGACGGTTGCGATTTCCGGTGGTTAAATATGGGGCGGCTAGGGTTTCAGTCCAAAACAGGGGTTTGAAGAAGAAGATGAATGAGTGCTTTATATAGGGCTGCACCGAATTAGCCAAAACGGCGCCGTTCTAGTGATCATTTAGAAGGAGTGTATCAATTCAGGTATGTTTTTTGTCTTTAGCTCAATTAAGTCCTTAATTTTGTGCAATTGAACCCTTTGATTTATTATTTAATTCAAATAAAGTCTGCAACTTTTTTTCGTTTCAGTATAGTCCCTGATTTATGTGTATATCTATTTATTAATTCAATTTCGCCCCTGATTGAAGTTTTATTTTCTGATTTATGCATCCTAGTCCCCAATTTCAAGTCAAATTCCTGATTGAATGCAATTTGATCCCTACTTTATTCAATTTAATCCCTGATTTTAGAAATTATGCTAGAATTTTGCAATTGGATGCTTAATTTATATTATTGGTATTTAATTTGGGCTTTTTATTTCTTGAATTTTTACTAATTTAAGCATGAAGTTGGGATTTAATCTAAAAAATGGATTTTCTTTATTTAATTGGTTGTTGTTAAATGATTTGCAACTTTGATTTGAAAAAGCATGATTTTTGGGTGTTTATGGTATAAAGGTTGTGTCTTTCGGATTGATTTAAGTATGTGAGGCTGAAAGCTTGGATTTTTTGTGATTTAATTGACTTGAAAGTGTTTTTAATCTAGTTTTAAGAATGGTTGATTAAGATGTTGTTTTTGCATTGTATTTTCGAGATTTATATGGGAAAATGCCTGTTCGCCTAAATTGAAAGCCGAAAATTAATTACTTAGATTAATTTTGGTTTGGGGAAATGGGGTCTTAATTTAAAGTGAAGATTTTCTTTGGTTGGAATTAGCTTAAGGATGATATGTATGACACTTTGGGCTAATTCCAATTTTAAGGAAATTCAACTTGGAATTAAGACCTAATTTTCACAAATAAAGATTGGCCTAAAGAGTAATTAAGAACTTTTGAATGATGATTATTACTTGGTCAATTTAAGTCTTTGATTTGTTTCGATATGGTATAAATGGCGTGTTATTGCCTGAACGTTACTGATCATCTTCCTTAGTGTGCAGAAAAGTCCCCAGCAAGCCCAGTCTGGCCCATAAGTCCCATTTTCTTTCTATAGTTGTAGTTAATTTATTATTTGGCCGGTTCGGCCTGGATTTGTAATAATTTAGTAATTTAGAATAGTATTAATTAGTTGCATGCATATCATACTTATCCGTCATTGAATATACTTGCTTGCATTTCATGCTACCTTTAATTCAGTTAATAACCGTAACCCTTCCGAAGAAGGGGCATTCAGTGAGTGGTCGAGTTTTCGGGGCCACTGAATGTCTCTGAGGATGAGACGGCTCTTTATGCATCGGGGTTCCGGGCATATATCCCGGGAAGTGCTTTCAAGAACTCGGATTACGTGAGTTAACTTAAATAACCGGACTTTGCATTCATCATTTGCATACATGCATCGATATAGAGATAGAAAAGATCAAAATCAAAAAAGAAGAAGAATAAAAGAGATAATAAAAGCATTTTCAAAAATGTTTTCAAATCATGCTCTCTTATTTGATTTTCAAAACTAAGAAATTGGTAAATCAAGAGATTTCGAGGTAAGCATTTTCAAAAAGAACCGTTCTAAGTAAAATCACAAAAGAAGATTTTTGAAAATAAAAGTTTGGTTGATTCCAAAAGGAGATTTTGGAAAATAAAGAAATTCAAAAGGAGATTTTGGAAATTAATAAAATTGGTAAGTTTTTAGAAAAATCAAATGGTAAAAAGATTTTGTCACAGCGTTTTCAAAATTTCCTTTTCGAAGAGAAAAGGATCAACAAAAGAGCAAACAGTGAAAGAGTATCGTGATAGAATTAATCGACGGTGTTCGATTATGTTCTTCGAATTCTCGACATCGGTTCAAAAATGGTTTTATTTTCTTTTTATAACCCTTTTAATAATCAAGATTAGGATTAAAAGCAACCAACTTTTCTTTTCGACCCAGTAGATCTAGTTAGACTAGAGGTACCGTCGCTTGACGGGCGACTCGGGGGTGCTAATCCTTCCCCGAGCGTAATCGACTCCCGAACCTAGATTCAGGTTACAAGACCGGACCATAGGTTTAGTGGGTCCATTGCCAAGCTTTGGACCTTACTTAGCTTAGATAGCCTTTAGGTGACTAATCACACCTTTAAAAAGATTAGTGGCGACTCCTTCTTTTCCAACGTCGTCTCGGCAGGGTTCCCCGGACCCGAACGTTACGATAGTATTGTTGGCCACCGTATGGATAAGTGTAAGAACAGGCCACCGGCGCCAGAACCTGCTGCCAACACGGCAGAGGTAGAGACGGAACAAGGAGGCAGTTCGAATATGGCAACTAAGACTGTAGCCGAAAATTTTGGCCCTTGGATGCTTGTACAACGTAAATTCAGGAACAAAAGAACATTTATTGGATTCACTTGGAAGAAATCTTTACATGGTAGAGTAATTTTAAGAGAACGCCTTGACAGATTTCTCGCTAATGCTGCAGCCCTGGGATTTTTTGTTAATGGAAAGGTGATCAATCTTCCATGTGTATACTCTGATCATCATCCTATCCTTTTTGATGATCCGATGATTTCCCCCCCCCCCCTCCGAGCATAGGACGCCCTTTCCGTTTTCAAGCAGCATGGATCACTCACTGATCGAGTCGTTGAGCAATCACAAAATAAATCCCCACAAACCAATAACTAATAGCAAGGGCAAGTAGGGGTCGAATCCCACAGAAAAGGTGGAAACAAATTAAAACCAAATTACACTAAAGAAAGTCTTACCAAGGGGATTTATATGGGTTTTTCAAAATAGACAAATTTAACTAGAAAACAATAAAATAAAATTAAACTAAAGATCTAGAAAATAGTTTAAGATAAACAATGGATTAAAAACATACTTCTTCTCCTTTAGGTAATTATTTTGATCTAATAAATCATGGATCATGGACACAAAGCATTAATTTGACTTAAATTGCAATCAATTAAGAATCATAAATTACCCCAAATCGATATATAGCCTAAGACGTAGACATCAATTTTCATTGGAATAAAGTAATCCTCTTAACATCTTAAACAACTGCACTTGAATAATTGGTATAGGAGAGGAATACTCAACCCTCCAACATGCTAATAAAATCAATCCGCATCTCGCAAAAACCAATTTTTATAGTTTCTAATCAAGTATCCCCTTGGGAAGAATCATAGAACAAGCAATAAGATTTACTTTTCCGCATGCATGATAAATCAATACCAAACTCATCTACATCTATTACCATCTCGGCCTATAGATTTCAACAAGGTTTGATAATCCCATTGAACCTAGGACTCCTAGAATTGACAACTGTCACTTGGACCAACATTAACTTGACTCAAGCCAACCTGAATCTAACTATAGCATTCATAAATTTCAAGAGAAGTTGCGCACCAAATCAATCAAAATATGAACACATAAGATGAAGTACAGGGATAAGAAACATATTCAAACGGAAAAAACAAATTATTAAGAACAAAAGTGTCACCATAGATTCATTGATCAAAAATATCTAAGGAAAAGAAGTATAAGAGTTTAGCTACTCATGGATTATTTCCAATCCATGAGAGGCTGGAAATACTTACAAAGAAGAGAGGTGGGCGGCTGCCTCCTCTCCTTATCGCAACCCTTAGAAAATAAATTGAGAAAAAGATGTATCTAAGTTGTGTTAGGGTTCTAGGATAACAGGGTATATATAGGGGGCTGCCTAGGGTTTAATTTAGAGTTCTAGATGACTTAAACTAACCCTAGGGACGTTCTGGGCTGTTCTCCATATCTTCAAGCTGACCCAAATAAGTTATATGGGCTCAATTCATAAAAAACGCAAGTCAGGCACAGGACAGATTCTCTCCGCAGACTTCAGGGGCATTTTCGTCCATGAAAACATCAGATCCGGACTTCGACCAAAACACAAAAGTTGTATCTCTTGGAGTTAGCTTTCCAACGCATATTAATACACCTCATTTGAAGCTCTGGATCAAAAGTTATGGCTGTTTTCCCGAACTGTCGCCAAATGTGGAAAGTATTGAAGTAGCTTCAAGAAGAAGTGACATGGAAGTGTCGATGCTGGTTGCTGGGCGCACGCGGAACAAGGGCTCCGACTCCACCTGGGCGCCCACATGGGTGCTCATGCCTTGAGCACCCATGTGGTTTACTTGAGAACCCAGGTGGGCAGTGTCACGACTCCAGCTGGGTGCCCACATGGTTTGTCTGAAGACCCATGTGTTTCGCCTGATCACCCAGATGGGCTGTGTCATAGCTCATCACCTTGACATGTCTTCTTGCCTTGAACTTGTCTTTGCTCCTTTGCCTTGAAAACACCAAGCAATCAACTTTATGACTTTGATAAGCATAAAATTGACTCTTCAAGCTCTTCAATCACGAACATGATGGCTCCATTCTTCATCCAAAACTTCCTTGGAATATATTTGTGTCATAAATCATCCAAAAAGGCTCTACAAAGGTACAAAATTGATGATTTTGCACTTTTCTTCTTGTCAGCCCCTATGAACACAAATATAACCAATATAAGGCATAATCAAGCATAAAATACTCTAAAAGCATAGGAAAAAGCTAATAAAAAGATGTATGATTTTGGTCTGATCATATTTCCCCCACACTTAAGCTTTGCTAGTCCCTAGCAAACTAGTGTTAACAATCCTAAGAAAACAAAAGTTAGTTCTAAACTAAACAATTTATTGATTCCACTTTCGTAGGTGTACGGCGGCACTTAGCTCGTGATGCAAGGCATTTCAACCTAAGACTGATAGAGGTACTTAGGAGGTGTGATGTCACCTGAGGGTTTTCTTAACTAGAAAGACACCCACAAACATTATGAAAACATTGACTAGAAACATCAAACTTTAGAAAACAGAGTATTTCTAACAAATTAAGAATTTAATCTACATTTTCTAATCAAATGTAATATAAGTTAGTAAAAATACAAAGACCATAAGATTCAAATCAACTATGCACAAAACCATTCCAATCAATAATGTAAGTTCTAAGATCAACATACATTTGATGATTTTGACAAGGAAAACTTACCATAAGCTTGTATTTACATCTATTTCCAAAGAAAAAGTAATACCATGGATATTCATAAAAAATTAGAATGGGTTTAAAAAGGGTGACTACATTTTAAGAAAACAAGGTTACTAACCTTAGAAGTGTTCATGATTTAGGGGTTATTAACTCCCTTTTTATTTCTTTTGAGGTTACTAACACTTTTTTTTTTTTCAGAGGGACAATACTTCCGCATTCCATTCCTCTAATCCTCTTTTAAGGTTACTAACCTTATTATTATTATTATTATTATTATATATATTTTAATTGAAAGAGTGGCAACTATGGAAAGATCAGAAGTATCTCTTCTCCTCTTTCATGAAAACACTTCTTTTAAAAGATTTTAGCTACCCTTCATACCCCCACACTTTGTCTTTGACATATCCATGACATACTTCTATAAATGTACACAAGATTCAACACAAGTTCTAGAAGTAATACACTTGTCAAACCATTTTTGGGTATGAAAAACCTTATAATTACACTTCTCAATCAAAGAATGAAATTATACATAAGAAAATTTGAAAAATATTTTGAATTGTATTTAAACCAAATTAGTATTACACAAGACTATACTCATGGAAATTAAATCAAAACTTATTAGAAATACAAAACAATTTCAATTTTCTTCAAAATTTTTGAAAAATTTATCTCTAGTCAATGAAATAAGAAAAATAGAAAAATAGCATCTTTCAAATAGACTAATTCCTCCCCCAAACTTAAAAGACACATTGTCTTCAATGTGTGTTGTGCTAGTAATTTGGCAAAAAAATTCAATGATCTCTTTTGAAATTTTTGGAAAAGTAAGTGCAAAATGATAAATTTGACTTATAAAGAAGACCAAAATTCTGTTGTAAAAAAAAAAAAAAGAAGACCAAAATTCTAGACAAATCAAATAATCATTCACTAGCAACCAAAACACAATAAGTGGGGCAATAAAATTAATTGAATACATGTGAGATTAATTCACAAAGAAAGTCGAAGCTCAATCTTAGCAAAGTAATCCAAACATATTATCAATCATAGCATCCAAACACTTAAATCTTATATAAGATCCAAAATAATCATAAGACATAAATAAAACATAAATGCATGCAATGTCATGATAAAATGCAAAACATAAGAAAAATAAAATGCAAAACATATAGTGTCCTAAGGATAAGAGTCATCGGCCTCTCCTTGGCCTCCTTTGGCCCATGTAGTCTCGCATGGTCTCCTCCATATGCTCCATGTAAACTTTCATCTAACTTCTATGTTGCCTCATCTCTCGAACCATAAGTTGTTGGAATTGTCTCATAGGTAGTTCTTGGAAATTCTCTTCATCAACTTCCAAGGGTAGTTGTCCTTCCACATGTGGTTGTTTGAGTCCTTGCTCATGAGTCCTACGATGTATATTGTACCAATGTGCACGATTGGCAATGACTCGCCTCTTAATACCCAAATGACTTAAATAACTTATATTGATGACATTGCCTTCGTTGTTGAAGCGTAGCTCACCATCGACTTCAACTCCTTCATTAATCAAAATCTTGCTAATCAACAATGGAAAAACAAAGGTCTTATCATCATAGGAGGGTTTGACAACTTCCCACATCCTAGAGAGCAACAACCTAGCCATTGGTATTCCATCACAACGACCTAATCCATGGCAAAGCTTGTCCACAACATAGAAGTCTTCAATGCGAAGCTTATGCTTATTACTACTCCTAGGAATGACATTATGATGTAGCAAATAACACACAAGTCCCTAGATTCCATGTACTTGACCTTCACTTCCCTATTACCTTGGTTGTCCATAGAGGAATGTTAAATCTTTTCAAAGCATCATTCCTTTTCCATGTACTCTCGGTAGAGGTCTTTTGTTCTCCATCAACATAAGTGAAATAAAACATACTACCCTCATTATTTAAACCAAGCAATTGACACAAATATTCCTCATCAACCACAATTATTTACCTTTCACCATTGTGTTGATGGTGTACTCATGTCCATCACGATCCTTGTCCATATTTGCTTAGAATTGCTTCACCAAATCGGGGTAGTAGTATCCATCCACTTGAAGAAGTGACTCCCATCCTCTATTGACAAACAAGGGGCCAACTCCAAGTTCTTGATCAATGTTGGTTGGAAGTACTTTCTCTATGATGAAAGAGTTGTTATACCTTGCTCCATACCACTCTCTATAATCATTATCAACAAAAATTGGTGGTGGCACATCAATGAATGGTTGAGCGGTATTGTCTTCCTCATTTGGTGGGGTTTGTGACGTTGAAACTCTTTTTCTCACTCTTCTTGACATTTCTTCGAACACTTGGTGGGCACTAGCTAACCTTGTAGGGTTTCTTGAAAAATCTCTCTTGAAGATCCAATGTAGCACTTCCCAATGCTCAAATACTCTTCAATTAACTCAAAAATGATCTTTTATCTCCTTTCTAATCACTTCAAACAAAAATCCAAAGAAATCTACAACTTCTCCAAAACTTGAAAATTTGATGAATTTGATGGAAAAGGTGTTGGATAATCTAATGGGTAAGTGTTTTTGGGTGATAAAAAGATGAAAGAAATGATTTGTAAGTGATGAAGTAGTGAATTTGATGATTAAAGTGAGTGAATTTGTGAATAAAGGTAATAGAAGAAAAATGAAATGGGTTTTGGGTTGGAGATGGGTGTTGGAGAATCGAAGATGGGTGATGGGGGGTATTTATAGTGTGAGAATTTGGATGTGGCTGTTGGGAGTTGAGAGGCTCAGTTTGGCACTTGGATAGTCGGCACTGTCCTAGCTCAGTGTTCGGCATCTGGGTGCTCAGACAAACTACCTGGGTGCCCAGCTAGAGTCGGGCTCTAGTGCTGGTGCTGGCTTGGTGCAGGACAGCTGAGGGCTGTGGCTTTCGAGGTGGGTGCACAGGCAATCTGCCTGGGGGCCCATCTGGAATCGGGTTTTGGCTCTTTTGTGCTTCCCCTTGCATTTTTTGCTTCCAACTTCAACTCTTGCTATTATCCAAACTTGTGCACAAATTCCCAAAAATCTTTCAATCCAAGAACACTTATTTTTTACCAAAAATTCCATTTGATAACCATCAAAGAGGTACCTTAGGCTCTTATAACTTAAGATTCTATATGTATGATATGCATGAGATAATATATACAATGATACACATGAAAAACAATTCAATTCAAGGAGTAAACAATCAATCTCAATATGCATCAATCAACAATTAAAGCATATGAAATTAAATGGGAGTTAAGGAAGCTTCTCTATTTTTGCAAGCATATGCTCCATTTGCTATCTTCATGTGTGCTTCCTCCACTTGTCTCCATTTGCTTGTAATGCTCCTCAATTTGAATCTACAAAGAAAATTCAAAACATGAAAATGCAAAATGATCTAAAACTAATAAAAAGAAAATTAAAAGAAAGATAAATGTTAGTTTCTTGGGTTGCCTCCCAAGTAGCGCCTTCATTTATTGTCTTTGGCTAGACATCCTCGAGGACTCTTATTCTCCATGTGTGAAGGAACGTTGAGTGTGCTCCTTCAATAAGTCCACGATGATGTTGAGAGTGTCACTCAAAAGTTCAAGTATACTTGAAAAGTTCAAGTATGGCTTCTTCGAATTTGAGTAACTTCTCTCGAGCTTCTTTCATATCCTTGTTGACATCTTCACGCATGTTGTTGGAAATTTCGCCTCTTTCTCCAAGCTTTGCTTTGTCTTTCTTCTTTGTCCAACTTGGAGGTGCAATTGCTTGAGTCAAAGCTTCTAATGCTTTGTATGCGTCTTCACAAGTACGATCGAACAAGGGTATGTCATTGATGTTATCCACAAGAATTTGATCATCAAGGGTATGTCATTGGAAATGGCTCTTGCTTCCTTTGAAATCCCTCTTGCATTCCTAAAGCATTGACTTCTTCAACATCATCTTCGAGCAAACTAGGGCACCTATCTGTGTGATGTCCTAATGAATAAATTCCACAAACCTTTAGCACACTTGAAAAGTTCGATTTGAACAAATCAGTGAGCAAAGCAATTTGTTGATTTGTCTCTTCAACATGTTGCTCCAATGTAGAGAAATGGGTTGAGACTTCATTGATCTTTTTGATATTTCCATCTCTTTGTGCATAACTCTCGCGAGTACCAAATTGTTGTGTGTTTGCAGCCATGTTCTCGATCAAAGTCCAAGCTTTGGTGGGAGTTTTGTCGATGAAAGCTCCTCCACTTGCAGAGTCTATAGAAGATCTATCAAATGGGAGTAAACCTTCATAGAAGTACTGAATTAGCAATTGTTCAAAGATCTGATGATTTGGACAACTTGAGCACAATCTTTTGAAACGTTCCCAAAACTCGTACATTGTCTCGCCTTGGGATTGCTTAATTCCACTTATCTCCTTTCGTATGCTTGATACTTTATGAGCAGGAAAGGATTTTTCCAAAAACAACTTCTTAAGGCTCGTCCAAGAAGTGATTGAACCACTAAGCATGTAGTACAACCAATCCTTTGCACGATCCATAAGGGTAAAAGGAAAAGTTCTAAGTTTAAATTGCTCCTCAAAAATACCTTGCATCTTTATGGATGAACAAAAAATTTGAAAATCAGTGAGATGTCGATGTGGATCTTCTCCAGGCTTACCATGAAATTTTGGCGATAACTGAATGAATCCAGACTTGATCTCAAAATTTTCGTCATTGGTTGTATATTGAATTGCTAAGCGCTGAGTAGCCATGTTTGGGGCAGCAAGTTCCCTCAAAGTCCTAGCATCATTGTCTCTTTCGGCCATGATTTCTCTTGGGGGTTGCGGTTCCAAAGTTGAAGAAGAAGTGGTGGAATGTGGAGAGCTAGATTGAGAACTTGGTGTTGACGAATCTCCTCCTTGCTCTCGAGTCAAATTCTCCCTCCTTAGTGTAAAGAGTGTAAGTTCAGGCTCAGGATTGAGTTCTAAGTCTTTAGTACCACTACTCCTTGTATTTGGCATACAACTCCTAGAAAAAACTTAAACGAAAAATTCAACAATTAAAAGTAATAAGAAAAATAAACGAAAATAAAAGAAAAAGAAAAATAACGAAAAAAATAAAAAGATAAGGGTAAGAAATTCTTAGGTAGTCATTTGTCTTCAATCTTCTTGTTGCTTCCTTCCTTCCCTGGCAACGGAGCCAAAATTGTGATCGAGTCGTTGAGCAATCACAAAATAAATCCCCACAAACCAATAACTAATAGCTAGGGCAAATAGTGGTCGAATCCCACAAAGAAGGTGGAAACAAATTAAATCCAAATTACACTAAAGAAAGTCTTACCAAGGGGATTTTTATGGGTTTTTCAAAATAGACAAATTTAACTAGAAAACAATAAAATAAAATTAAACTAAAGATCTAGAAAATAGTTTAAGAAAAACAATGGTTTAAAAACATACTTCTTCTCCTTTAGGTAATTATTTCGATCTAATAAATCATGGATCATGGACACAAAGCATTAATTTGACTTAAATTGCAATCAATTAAGAATCATAAATTACCCCAAATCGATATATAGCCTAAGACGTAGACATCAATTTTTATTGGAATAAAGTAATCCTCTTAACATCTTAAACAACTCCACTTGAATAATTGGTTTAGGAGAGGAATACTCAACCCTCCAACATGCTAATAATATCAATCCGCATCTCGCAAAAACCAATTTCTATTGTTTCTAATCAAGCATCCCCCTGGGAAGAATCATTAAACAAGCATTAAGATTTACTTTTCCGCATGCATGATAAATCAATACCAAACTCATCTACATCTATTACCATCTCGGCCTATAGATTTCAACAAGGTTTGATAATCCCATTGAACCTAAGACTCCTAGAATTGACAACTGTCACTTGGACCAACATTAACTTGACTCAAGCCAACTTGAATCTAACTATAGCATTCATAAATTTCAAGATAAGTTGCGCACCAAATCAATCAAAATATGAACACATAAAATGAAGTACAGGGATAAGAAACATATTCAAACGGAAAAATCAAATTATTAAGAACAAAAGCCTCACCATAGATTCATTGATCAAAAATACCTAAGGAAAAGAAGTATAAGAGTTTAGCTACTCATGGAAACAATCCAGGAGAGGCTGGAAAAACTTACAAAGAAGAGACGTGGGCGGCTGCCTCCTTTCCTTATCGCAACCCTTAGAAAATAAATTGAGAAAAAGATGTATCTAAGTTGTGTTAGGTTTCTAGGATAAGAGGGTATCTATAGGGGGCTGCCTAGGGTTTAATTTAGAGTTCTAGATGACTTAAACTAAGCCTAGGGACGTTCTGGGCTGTTCTCCATATCTTCAAGCTGACCCAAATAAGTTATATGGGCTCAATTCATAAAAAACGCAAGTCAGGCCAGGATAGATTCTGTCCGAAGACTTTAGGGGCATTTTCGTCCATGAAAACATCAGATCTGGACTTCGACCAAAACATGAAAGTTATAGCTCTCGGCGTTAGCTTTCCAACTCATATTCATACACCTCATTTTGAGCTCTGGATCAACAGTTATGGCTGTTTTCCCGAACTGTCGCCAAATGTGGAAAGTATTGAAGTAGCTTCAAGAGAAAGTGACATGGAAGTGTCGACGCTGGTTGCTGGGCGCGCGCGAAACAAGGGCCCCGACTCCACCTGGGTGCCCACATGGTTGCCTTGAGCACCCATGTGGTTTGCTTGATAAACCAGGTGGGCAGTGTGACGACTCCAGCTGGGTGCGCACTTGGTTTGTCTGAAGACCCATGTGTTTCGCCTGATCACCCAGATGGCTTGTGTCATAGCTCATCACCTTGACATGTCTTCTTGCCTTGAACTTGTCTTTGCTCCTTTGCCTTGAAAACACCAAGCAATCAACTTTATGACTTTGATAAGCATAAAATTGACTCTTCAAGCTCTTCAATCACGAACATGATGGCTCCATTCTTCATCCAAAACTTCCATGGAAAATATTTGTGTCATAAATCATCCAAAAAGGCTCTACAAAGGTACAGAATTGATGATTTTGCACTTTTCTTCTTGTCAATACCTATGAACACAAATATAACCAATATAAGGCATAATCAAGCATAACATACTCAAAAAGCATAGGAAAAAGCTAATAAAAAGATGTATGATTTTGGTCTGTTCACTCAGAAAGACTTTGATTTGGTCTTTAGGGATGCTTGGGATAGTGGCGTGGATTTTTTGGATTCTGTTTCTGTAACAAAAGAACATTTGCAGTTGTGGAATGCTGAGGTGTTCGAAAGTATTTTCACTCGGAAACGTGTGTTAGTTGCAAGATTTGCGGGTATACAACGCTCAGAGGCTTATAAGACTTCTTCTTTTTTACAATTGCTGGAAAAGGATCTCTTGAGCGATTATCAAGAAACTCTTTATCAAGAGGAGGTACTTTGCTATCAAAAATCTTAGGCACAATGGCCTATTGCATGATTTGATCAGTTTTGATATTTGATATTGGTTTTATGTCCTTGATTTAGAATGAAAAATGTGAGCCAATGTTATTGATATTTGATTATGGTTTGATATATTATGTGATTAAATATGCTTATGATGATATATTGTTCTTATGAAAAGATTATGTTATGGCACATGGTTGATAGTGTTACTGCAGTAACTATTTGTTGTTGAGGTAGCCCATAGGCTGCCTATTGAGGGGTATGGGTGATCATTGACCCTAGGTGGCGGGCGCGTAGAAAAGCCACTAGGGGGACGTGGGTCTACTAAGGGTGCCACGTAGTAATCCACAGCCAACGTCAGGGGAACGAGCATGAAAAATTGATTTATGATGTTTTCTCATGACATGTACGTATTTTTATAAATAAAGTTTTAAATGACAAAAATGCCCCTGACGGCCTCGGTTGAGTAGCTACAACCGCAGAACTTGGTTTTCGGCCGCTCATTTGATGGATTTATTTTGAACTTAAAGTTTGGCTCTACATCTTTTTTTGTGTATACATACATGCATGTTTTAGCAGTAAAGAAATTTGTGATATTTCCTCGGGTTTTTATATTGACAGGCTATAGTTGATTTGATAGAAATAATTGTTTATGGTATGTACAAACACATGTGTTTTATTGATGACTATTGGTTTTTATATAAATTGGGATTATGGTTTCAATTGCAACTATACTGTTGTTTTTGACATACGATATTAGCATAAGAAACATGATTTTGATGTTCATCTATAAATTTTGAATGCCTTGAATATGATATGGTTTTTGATAAATTGACTGGAGTAAAGATGATTATCATGGTTTTGCAAGTGACTAAAGAGCCCCAATGAAATCTCATATCTTGATTTGAAATTAGATGTTTTAGATTGGCCATGCACTTCACTCTTAATGTGATATTAGTTAGCCCTCTGCACTCACTTGGAATACTCACCCTTTCAAATTTTTGCTGTGTTTTCAGGGACATTTTATTCTGCTGGACTCGACCTTCTTGGGACTCTCTTAGTAGACGAATCTTGTCTCTTTGTAGTAATTGCAATAATGGATCCACTGGCGTTATTTTAAAATCTTCCGCTATTTACAATTCTCTGATTTGCAAATTACTTTACAAAACGCTTTTATATAAGTTTGATAAATTGTTTTAGTATACACTGCTTTATTTGATTTGGTTATCTATTTTGGAAAATTATTTATAAATTGTATTTTTACGCTTCGTGAGACCTTGGGTGCATGTAATACGCGGCACGTATTACGAGGTAGCACGGCGGCTGTCATGTGGTCGACTCTGGGTCGGGGCGTGACAGTTTAATTGGTATCAGAGCTTAAAATGATTTGGAAAGTTTCCGAAAATGAAATAGGTTTTTGCTAAAAGTGTCTAGTGGATCCAAGTCGAGTCCAGTGAGAGCTTCGTCCAATTAGACACCTATAGAAAATTTTCCTTGTTAATCTTTTGACTAAAGTCGTCCTTATATTTGTAGAATAATGCCACCTAAACGGGGACAACGTAGAAGCAATCTATCTCAACCTCAAGATCCTCCTGTACCTCCGGCAGCCCAAGGACAAGCCGGAGTCACTTCTCAATTTTTCGATTCGGCACAAGCCTATGCAAATTGGTGCAATTCCATTGGAGTGCAAACTCCTCCACCACAACCAGGTTTTGCCTCGCCACCAATGGCTCAAGGACAAAATCTAAATTTGCCACCACCAATGTACATCCCACTGCAACCGGTATACATTTCTTCTCTGGTTGTGGATCATACTGCTCCTAACAGTACTACTTGTTTAATTGCAAAGAAGGTGAAGGAAGCAAAAGAATTGGGTTGTAAGATTTTCGAAGGAAGCGATGATGCTGATAAAGCAAAGGATTGGATATCCTGGTTGTCAGATGTATTTGAAGATATGGAGCTAAGTGATGACCTCAAATTAAAGGTAGCGGTAAGACTGTTGGATGGAAGAGCTAGACATTGGTGGGAAGATGTTAAAGCTAAGTCGACTGAAGAGCTCACTTGGAGTAAGTTTGTGGCAGACTTCAACGATGAATATTATTATCGATACGACAGGTTACAGAAGATTGCTGAATTTCCAACTTTGGTTCAAGGAGACATGTTAGTCTCAGAATATGAAGCTAAATTGAAGCAATTAGCAAGGCATGCTCCTGATCTCGGACGAAACGATGAGTTTATGAGTTTGAGGTTGTGTTCGGGATTAAACTTGGACATACAAAAGAATATGGCAGATGCTTTTACTCATGATGTTTCTTATAGACACTACATTGACAGAGCTAAGTATTTGGAACACATCATAGAACAGACGCACGAGTCCAAAACCGTAGACATAGAATCTTCTGAGAACATCCGCCAATTAAATTTCTCGTTGGGACAATCATCTAAAAGGAGCAAGAGTAGCTCTTCACCCCAAAGGACGTCACCCGGTACGCCCAACACTTCGAGCACTAGTAGAAGATCTGGTACTTGTAAGTCTATTGTACCACAATGTGGCAACTGTCGTAGGTTCCATGAAGGGCGATGTTGGTCTCCCCAACGGTGCTACTATTGTAGGGAGCCAGGTCATGTCCAAGCTCATTGCCCTAAGAAAATATTTAAATGAAATGGCTACATACTCTTTAGGAAGACTTAATGTGTTCAAATGGCATTGGAGGAAGGTCTATAACCAATTGGGTGAGAGTAATAGTGACGGTGAAGAAAATGCAAAATTTATAAGATAAATGATAAATGAAAGGAGATGAAGTTAAGAGCTTAAATTAGAGTGTATTTTAATGTGTGTTTTGTTTGCAAGGAATGACCTTATGTTTGTGGAAAATGTGATATAATGCTTCGGTATGGCCAAAATGTGAAGTTTAGTGAACTAGTATTTGGAAGTTTCGTGTGAATGGAATAACAAAATATTTAAGTGAACTTTATGTATCCATTTTGTATGGATTGGCATGAATTATATGGTATGGGAAGATTTGAACTCTTCCTTAATGACTAAGTCTATGATTTGAAGGAAATTATTTATGAAACGAATATTTGAGCTTTAAATGGAAGATGACCGACTTAATATATATATATATATATGGTTGAATTTTCTAAAGTTGTGATGTTGAGAAAACGTTAATGAGATTGATCTAGATTAACTTTTGAGGATTCAAGTGACTTAAGTGGATCTTTAGGGGGTATAATTGAATTAGCATGGAACTTGACATACTTAATTGAGTAAAGTGAAATTTAGAGGATCTACTCAACACATAGGGAGTATTACAGAATTGGACTTGCGTGATTTAATCGATACGGATATTGTTGGGAGCTTGTATGTAGAAATCAAAGATTTTGAAATGGTTTAAGAAACAACCGGTTGAGAGGTGATTTCTTTAACATGGTAAGTGAAACAGAAAGTGATGGAGGTCAAAGGTTAAGTAATGGTCTATTGTAAGGAATGTATTGTGAAGGCAAAAATGATATATAATAGTTGCTGAAAAAAAGAATCTTACTAATTTACTCACTAAGTTTCGAGGACGAAACTTATTGTAAGGAGGGTAGAATGTGACAATGCGACCAAATCAAACAAATTTGATATAAACTTGTTGACGAATAATATATAAGATTGTATCATATGAGATTTTCATTGATTTGGGCCTTGGATAGGATGTTAGATGGAGCAATGGAGATGTAAGGAAGTAGGATATGGCATATGAAATTTTAGTATTTTGGACCTTGTTAGATTAAGTTGAGTATTATTGTCTAAAAAAAAAACCACTAACACATTTACCTAATACATTAAGGACCAAATTGAATAAAGACCAAAGAATTGGCCTTACATGGCTAAGTGTGAGGAAATATCCATGCATGGTTGCCATGTGGCAACCTTGTCTCCTAAGGGGAAGAGCTAATTAGCATTTAGCTCATCTCTTTTTCCTTAACCGTTCTCTCTCTCTCTGGCCATTTTCTTTTTCTTCTTTCTTCATTTGTTCCTTCCTTTCTCCCTTGCCTTCTTAGCCAAAATCCCCTTGCCCTTTTGCTCTAAATCTTTTCCATTTTCAACATGGATTTAACATGCTAAGACTATGAATAAAACCTATCAATCCTCTTTTTCATACCCACCCATCAATTTGTAACGTTGGTCATGAATTTGGGGATTATGAGAAGATATAAGTGGAGTTGCTTGGGAGGAGGTTCTATGACCAAAGCCATGATTTAATTCTAAA
>AWUE01013042.1:0-46108 GCA_001974825.2 Corchorus olitorius
CCCTCCTCCATTATTTTTTTTTATTTGCTTCTTTAATCTCAAATTCATCTTCATTTCCATTGAATACTTCCATTGATGAGCCAACTACAAGCTTCACTCTCATGTTGAACCTACACCCTTTACCAATATTAATGGCATGCAAGGCTCAAATCTAACATCTTTCATCTTCATTGTTTGTCTCATCTTATTTCTCATATTAGTAAAGCTCCTTAGCCAAAACACCCTTGCCCTCTTTCTCTAGATCTCCTTTTCAATTTCACCATGGATTTAACTTGCAAAGGCTATCAATAAAACCTTTCAATCCTCTTGTTCATACCCACCCATCACCAATTAGTAATTTTGGTCAAGAATTTGGGGAAGATCAAGAAGAGTAACATTAGGAGTGGCTTCCATTAGAGGATATAAGTTGAGTTACATGGAAAGAGATTCCAAGACAGCCACGGTTTAGTTCCAAAAGAGAAAGCTTCAACTTGAAAGGTAAAATGAATTATTGTGATTATAAATTAATGGTGTGAGTTAATGAGAAATTTAGAAATTTAATTGTTTTTGTAATTGGGCTTGGTGTGGTAATGTTACTTGAGTAAATCTAATTTGGGAATTAATAATGCTTAATAGTTTAGTTGTTAGAAATTGTAGGGTGTTGGGTCTAGAAGAAAATAAGATATATGGATTTGATAAGTTACAATAAGTTAAAACTAGCAAATTATGAAGATTGAGGATATCTGCAGGTTCGGTTTTATTAACTTTTTAGGTAGTAAATGATGTGCAAAAATTATGAAATTTTCCAGTCTTGTAGAAAATTGAATTTGGAACAACATTTGTGAAATGACATTTTCGCTAATTTTTCTCGGATTTGGAGTTATAAGATTTTGAAGTTAATGTCAGTAAATTAAGGTTCAAAACTGGAAAACTGACTTTGAAGTCAAATTTGACATGGTTAAAGGGCGAATTTGATGTTTGTTTCTTGGAATAACTTTTAGCTTAATAAGTTATCTTTCATTCAGCCTCGCAAAACTGTAAATGGTAGAACAAGCTCTTATTAGGTCATTCGGGCAGAGACTTTCGAGGGGCATAACTTAGCCCTACTAAATCCAAATTGAGTCATTCTTGTACCTAAATTGTAGGGTTTTGAGTCCTCTACAACTTTGTAGAAGGAACCAAGTTGAGATTTTAAGTCTAAGATAGAGATAATTGATTGTTTCTATAACTGTACAGTTTCCCCCCTAAAAACAGAGCACATTTTGAATTCTTGGAATCAACCTGGAATTTGAATAGGTTATGTGCTGAATTTGAGGATGGTTCTTTGGAGTAAATTTTAGTTCAATGAATTATCTTTCCAATGGATGTGGTTTCGTTAGATTTGGTAGATGATCGAGTAAGATATGACCGTTTTTGTGAAATATCGTCTCATTAGATCGATGTTGTTAATTTAAAATTTGTCTAGAACTTTAAGTTGATATATTCATTCTAATTATCTCGTACCTCAAATGATTAGGATTCGAATAGAAAGGGACTTAAGTACGCCAGTATGTTCGTAAGGAAGTTAACGGGAGTATACGAATCTCCCGAACTGTGAGTGCTTAGTAGCTATCTTCATTTCATTAAGAAAAATGCTTTGAAAAATGCTCCCATGTTTTATAAATATTGTTTTCAAGAGCATGGTTTCTATAAAAGGGTTTTCGTAAATGTTTTAAGTGCATGGTGAAATCTCATGATGGCCTATTGCATGATTTGATCGGTTTTGATATTTGATATTGGTTTTATGTCCTTGATTTAGAATGAAAAATGTGAGCCAATGTTATTGATATTTGATTATGGTTTGATATATTATGTGATTGAATATGCTTATGATGATATATTGTTCTTATGAAAAAGATTATGTTATGGCACATGGTTGATAGTGTTACTGCAGTAACTATTTGTTGTTGAGGTAGCCCATAGGCCGCCTATTGAGGGGTATGGGTGATCATTGACCCTAGGTGGCGGGCGCGTAGAAAAGCCACTAGGGGGACGTGGGTCTACTACGGGTGCCACGTAGTAATCCACAGCCAACGTCAGGGGAATGAGCATGAAAAATTGATTTATGATGTTTTCTCATGACATGTACGTATTTTTATAAATAAAGTTTTAAATGACAAAAATGCCCCTGACGGCCTCGGTTGAGTAGCTACAACCGCAGAACTTGGTTTTCGGCCGCTCATTTGATGGATTTATTTTGAACTTAAAGTTTGGCTCTACATCTTTTTTTTTGTGTATACATACATGCATGTTTTTAACAGTAAAGAAATTTGTGATATTTCCTCGGGTTTTTATATTGACAGGCTATAGTTGATTTGATAGAAATAATTGTTTGTGGTATGTACAAACACATGTGTTTTATTGATGACTATTGGTTTTTATATAAATTGGGATTATGGTTTCAATTGCAACTATACTGTTGTTTTTGACATACGATATTAGCATAAGAAACATGATTTTGATGTTCATCTATAAATTTTGAATGCCTTGAATATGATATGGTTTTTGATAAATTGACTGGAGTAAAGATGATTATCATGGTTTTGCAAGTGACTAAAGAGCCCCAATGAAATCTCATATCTTGATTTGAAATTAGATGTTTTAGATTGGCCATGCATTTCACTCTTAATGTGATATTAGTTAGCCCTCTGCACTCACTGAGTATTCCTTGGAATACTCACCCTTTCAAATTTTTGCTGTGTTTTCAGGGACATTTTATTCTGCTGGACTCGACATTCTTGGGACTCTCTTAGTAGACGAATCTTGTCTCTTTGTAGTAATTGCAATAATGGATCCACTGGCGTTATTTTAAAATCTTCCGCTATTTACAATTCTCTGATTTGCAGATTACTTTACAAAACGCTTTTTTATAAGTTTGATAAATTGTTTTAGTATACACTGCTTTATTTGATTTGGTTATCTATTTTGGAAAATTGTTTATAAATTGTATTTTTACGTTTCGTGAGACCTTGGGTGAATGTAATATGCGGCACGTATTACGAGGTAGCACGGCGGCTGTCATGTGGTCGACTCTGGGTTGGGGCGTGACACCTGATGGTATCCAACCATTATTCTTACAAAGGGCTTGGGATGTGGTTAAAGAGAAAGTCCTTTCCTTCATGAACCAAGCTCTCATCAATGGTTCCTTTCACATCGATATTGCTCATGCCCATTGATCGGTCGTCAGCAATCATAAAAATAATCCCAACTAAATCCTAACTAAATAGATAGGGCAAGTAGGGGTCGATCCCACAGAGAAGGTTGCTAGACTTTATCCAAAGATACAATCCTAAAAATCACTCAAAACAATACTTAAAAACAGAGGGTTAAGAATCACTATTAAAAAGAAAACAATTAATTTAGAAAACAAAACAAAGCAAATTAAATCTAAGTCTATGACAATTAAGAAAGAAAACAATAATTATAAGGTATACTTCTTCTCCAATGGTAGAAAACAATCAAATTAATTATGGGTCCTTGATTTAAAAGATAAATTCAATATTAAATTCTTGATGATAACTGGTCTAGGGAAAACCCTAACATGCTATTTAGGTAAGATTACCGGTTAAAGCTTAAATTACCCCTTTTTCCTCCTAACTAATCAATTACCGATTAAAGCTTAAAGATTCGCTAGGATTCAAAGCATTAAGATCAACTTTTATTAGTTCTTTCACACATGCTTAATAAATAAAACCATACAACAACCAGATAAATCTGATCACTGGCATGCAAACCCAATTAACCTCGCCTGTAAGCGTGGCTAACTTGCTACATACAATCAAACTCAGGCGGCAACCGTTATTGCTTGATCTAGCCAACAATCTCTCAAATTACCTCTTTAGTGGCCACAATAAATCAATAAAAATCAAGATTGTAGAATTAAAACAAAATTTAACATGCTATCTATCAAGAATAAAATACCAAATTATAAGAACAGAAATCTCACCATATTTAATTGATTGAATTCACCAAAGGATCAGAAGTATTAAGATTTAGCTACTCATGGATTTAGGAAAATCCATGAGCGGCATAAGAGTACTTACAGGACTATGGAGGGGCGAAATCTCCTTGCAAAATAGCTAGGTATGCCGCACCTCCCTATTGCTAGAGAGCGGGGGCGGCACCTTTGGCCTAAAAAACTAGATCTAGAAGAGAAAAATAAAAATAAATCTAAAGAGAATTATGTGAAGGTATGTGATTTGTGATACAGGAGGTGGCTATTATAGTGGAACTAACCCTAGAAAATCCAATCCTAAGTAGGAAAGGGGTCTAAGTCGGTTTTGGGTCTAACTTAGACTCCAAGTTGGATTGAAAGTCTTCCCAGAGTAGAATCCAAGTCAAAATAGGATCCTGAAATTTTGCTGAATTCCTGCAGGGACTTCGACGGTATTTTTGAGCTTGAAGATGGCAGAACTGGGTCTTGGACTTCAAAGGAAAGTTGTAGATCTCGGAGTTAGCTTTCCAACGAGTACTCATAGGTTTCAAACGGAGGTCTGAGCAGAAAGTTATGATTTTTCTACCAAAACTGCGCTGAATCCTAATCCTGTTAGGACTAGATTCGGGAATCTATGGGATTTGGATATTTCCTTGGATATAGGAGTTATTAATTGGGATTTTAATTCCAATTAATGATTTATATAGGCTGAGTATTTTCCCATATAAAATATCCAAAAATACCAAAGCTTAAAGGCTTTTCCATGACTTGTCTTCAATCAAAGCTTCAATCTTCAATTCTTCCTCTTGAAATAATTCTTCAAAATCTTCAAATCTCCAAATAAGTCTTCAAATGGTCTTCAAACACGAACTTCGAATCTCCAAATCTATGCTCAAAATTGCTTTGCTAAAATCTGTGTAAAAAGTCATCAAAATAGCTCCAAAAATAGTGAAAAATAACAAATTCTTATTTCCACATCACTTAAAGACTAAGAACACAAATATTATCAAAATAACATATATTTAAGCATAAATGAGTCTAAAAACATAGTAAAATAACCATAAAAATAGGGTTGTTTTTGCCTCAATCACCCATAATACTCTGATTCCGAAGACGGAGGCTCTTAGCTTTATGGCGGAATTTCGACCCATTACTCTATTAAATTCGGTCAATAAAATTCTCACTAAAGCTTTGGTGCAGAGAATTCAACCTTTATTGCAATATTTGATTGGACCTTTTCAGAGCAGTTTTCTTCCTGGTAGAGGCACGAGAGATAATATTATTATTACTCAGGAAGTTGTCCATACTCTGATGAAGAGGCGAGGACGAATGGGTGGTATGATATTGAAAATAGATTTACACAAAGCCTATGATAATGTCAGTTGGGCGTTCTGTAGACACACCATTTTTGCTTTCGGCTCTCATTTTAAATTCCCATTTAAATTCTGAAGTTAACCAAGCCTTTTAAAAGCCTTTTGATCCCTTTATTCTATCTTGCCTTCCCATGTTCTTTTTAAGGCTCATATATGTCCCTATATTTCTTTACTTTGATTTGCTTGCAATTTATTCTATCTTGCCTTCCCTTGTTCTTTTAAGACTCATATATGTCCCTATATTTCTTTACTTTGATTTGCTTGCCATTTAGATAAACCGAAGCCTTTCCTTAGCCTTAATTTGTCCCTTTCTTTTTAATTCCAGTCAAAATTATTGATACCTCTTTTATTTATATATATGTAGTGAAAGAAAGGCAAAAAGGGCCCATCTCCTTGTTTGGTTCCTCTAGGCTTTGTGATATTTGGTTGGTGGCCTTTGGGCCGTTGCATTTCCCCTCTCGGGCCTGGTGTTGGATTAAAATGATGTATCACTCACTTAGATTGTTTTGAGAACTAATGGTACATCTTGGGTCCAATTGAACTTTGGAGCCCAAGTTGGAAAAATGGAAGGGAATTAATTTGATACAAAATTTTATTCTCATACAGAATCAATACAAAAACAGTTTTAATTAAGAAGGGAAGTACAACTCTAAGTTGTGATTGAGGTGGGATTAACGAGACGATCAAACACCCAGCTTTTGGAAGTGGTCCCTCCTTTGTATTACCTGTACAGACAGGGAAAGAGCAAAATTAGGAGGCCTGGCAGTGGGTTTGTGGCACTATAAGCATAAGTTAACAGCAGGTAAAGCACAAGAAAACAAGAAGGCAAGAAGGGTTGACTAAAAATTAAGCAGAACTTGCCGACCAAGTTGTTGCAAATTTCAGAGTTGGTCTCTAAGAAAAATCCAGTGAGCAAACAAGTACAACTCAAAGTTTAAAAAAGCTCATTTGAGCCATTGAAACTGGATACAAGATTGAAGTGGTATCATCTAATGGTCAAGAAAGTAAGGACTATTACAAGCTACAAGGACATTGTACAGCAGAAAATGACACCAAATAAGTGTGTGCAAGTGTTATCAACACACTTACACACAAGCAGGAAACCAATGAAGACCCAGCAAATTGACACAACAGCAATTACAGGAGCCTAGTCAGCTGACATAGTCCATTGTACAGAAGTTGAACACACAAAAAGACAGAACACACATCACCAGCCAGTACATACCTCATCAGCCACATACACACACAAATCCACCATCTCAGCAAACTAAGGCCAGCAAAAAGATTCCCAGAAACCAGCTAAGCCCTAAATATAGTTAACCATTGAAAAAAAACATAGGCATATATATATATATATATATATGTGTGTGTGTGTGTGTGTATACAACTGTTCCAGGGAGGAGGCCACACACATTTCATAAGAAAAAAAAAACCTAGCAATTATATCCTTTTTCCCTGATAGTAGCCAAAAAACACAAAAAAAAAGGAGGATCTTTCTAGTTCATGAAAAAATAGAAAAAAAACCTAGGGAAGGCAGTTGATCCTTTTACCACTTTCTTTCTCAGTTTACATTTGCTTCTTCTTCCATCAGTAGCCTTTTGTTTAGACTAGTTCGTTAAATACCAAAAGTTTCCATTTAAAAGAAAAAGAGAAAAAGAAATAGCTAGGCTTTACTTGTTTTCCTTTTATCTACCTTTTAATTCCATTTTTTTTTCTCCCAGCAACAATATAGAGAAAACCCCAAAAAAAAAGGAAAAAAGAAAAAAATACAAAGTTCATCTTTTTTCAGAAACCCAAATACCAAAGGTTGCAAGTCAAAGAGAGATATTTACCATCCCAAAGTCCTTGCCCTTCGTTTGACTTCCATTTTTCATTTTTTTTTCCTTTTCGCAGTGTTGTTTCCTTCCATTTTTCTTGCAAAAACACAAAAAAATAGGGGGTTAGTTTCGGGTTAACGGGGGTTAGGAAACTTGGTTTTAAAAAAAAAACCCTTCAGTCAAAAGGAAGTATAGGGGAAAGGAAAATACACACCTTGAAAGCAAGACGATCCGACGGCTGGATTGTCAGATCGGAGAGCTTGAAGTTACGTTCGGAAAGGGCTAGATCTAAGGGGTTGTAGCCATTGTGTGGTGAGATTGACAGCAGATCTGGGCTTAGGAGGCTCGAGGAAGCGGTCTGCAAATTTTCGGCTCAAACAGGGTTCGAAAATTCCTCCGATACGGTGGGCCAAGGCGGCGGCGACGCTGGTTCATTTCTCCGGTGAGGTAAAGAGGAGGTGAGAGAACGTTAGTTTCTTTTGTGTTTTGTTGCTTTTCTGTTTAAACTTTAGTATTTATACTTGTATTATCTTTTGTGCTATATTATTAGTCTAGTTGCTTTGTTTGTTAGTTATTCGAATAGGTCCCGTTTTATGCAATTAAGTATCTTGATCTGTTAGTTGTACAATTTAGCCCTCTTCAGTTTAGGTTTTAGATTAATTAGCTTTTATGATCAGATTGAGTCAACCGAACGACCTAGGATTAAGGAAAATTTGAAGGGAAAGTTTAGAGGTTAGACAAATTTCGGAAATTAGTGAGGTATGAGTAAAGTTTTTGGCCTTAATTCATGAATGTAATATTAGTAATTATGAATAAACAACTTAACTTGGAAACTAAAAAAGGTAATTTTGGAAGCCGAAAGTTGACCTTATGCTTAGGAATTGTTAGTTTAAATAATTAATTTAAATTCCCTTTTGGATAAACTTAAATGATTAGACGTGGTACCCACAAAAAATATTAGAAATTTGAATTTGGAATTGGTTTTTAGTTTTATTTAGGCCTTAATGTTTATGTTTGGGCTTATGTTTGGGCTTTGGGCTATATTGGTTTTTTTTTTTTCAAAGTAAAGTACATTTGGGCCTTTGAGCTAGGTTTGGGTTTAGAAATTGGTTTGTTCTTTGGCCTTAATAAATTAAATTAGTTAGGAGGGCTATATATGTATACACGTATGAGTTAGTTTTTTTTTTTATATATAGGTGTAGTTTGGTTTTTTTTTTTTTAAATTTATTTATCCATGTTAGGCCCTTTTCTTTATTTGGGTTCCAATCGGCTTTGGGTCTTATCTTTATTATTTATTGGGCTTTACATTTTTGTTAGGTTGAGTGTTATTTCCCTTTGGGCTCTATATATATATCTATTTTGGCTTGTAATTTCTTATATATTTGGGCTTTTCACTTTGTCATGACTTTATTTGGGTTTAAATAGACTTCATATGCATCATGTTTATACTATACTTCTTTATGTAGCAAAAAAATACTATGCTTCTTTATATTATTAATTACGCCATGTCACGTGAGATTAATAATTTGGATCCGATGATGGAATGATAATTGGGACTCAGACAATTTTTGTCGGTCTTAATTCATCCTTTCTAGGCTTGGAATTTCTGGATGGGGGTCTTAGTCAGTATGAGTGGCGGGTGCCCGGAAGGAATTCCTCGTATAATTATTTGAGTAAAAAAATTACATTTAACTGGAAGACATGCATCATTTGCATTCATGCACCTAGGGTCTAGACTTAGTAATTTCAATTAATTCTTAAAAGAAAATACAAAAAAATGAAATTGAAATAGAATAAAATTATTTTCTTCAAAATTAAAAAGAGTTTGTGTTTGAAAATTGTTCTCTTTTAGTTTTCAAAGACAAAATTCAAAAGAGGGAAAAGAATTGAATATTTTAAAATTAATAAAAAGGTTTTCAAAAATTCAAAATCAAAAATCAAGTTTTTAATTCAAGTTTTTTAATTTAGGGAAAGATCCCATCTAGTCATTATTTCAAAGATTTCAAAATTAAGGAAGGATCCCACAAAAGTATTTTTCAAAGATTTTAATTTAGGGAAAGATCCCTTCAAATAGTTTTCAAAAGTTTTAATTTAGGAAAAGGTCCCATCCTATCTTTCTCAGTTTTAATTTAGGGAAAGATCCCATCTAGTCTTCTTCAAAATTTTTAAATTTAGGGAAGGATCCCGTCGAGTTTTCAAGTTTTCAATTTAGGGAAAGATCCCATTTAGTCTTTTTCAAGCTTTCAATTAGGGGAAAGATCCCATCCAAGACTTTAAAATTAAGTCGTTTTAATGGTAAGTTTTAAAGAAAATCCTCTCATGAGGAATCCAAAAAGAGAACAAAACAATAAACGGGTTCAATTCCCGACATCCCTATTTCAAAATCAAAAATCCACTTTTGCTTGTTTATTTGCTTAATTTCAAGGATAAATAAAAGAATTTAATGGCATGAAAAATATAAATTTAAGAATAGAGACAACCAATATTAGAAACCCATAGTTAAGTCTAGACAAGTCAGTGTCGTCTTTTGACGGGCATTGTGGGGGTGCTAATCCTTCCCCACGCGTACCTGACTCCCAAACCTTAGAACTCTGGTTAGAAGACCGTTTATTAGGTTTAGTGTTACCTTCGCCAAGCTTAGGTTAACATTAGGTCTAATAATCTGATAGGTGGCTAATCGCACCTAAGCTAAAAAAGATTAGTGGCGACTCCAAACCTAGGGAACAGTAGTTTCCACTTCCTTAAAGTCGTTAAACGGGTAGGGTTCGGGACCCCGGACCTGCACGTTGCGACACGTTCTTGAGAGAGGTACTAGTTGATTTTAATTTCCCTACACAACTGATTAATTTAATTATGTTTTATGTATCTTCGAATCACCTGTTTGTTATTTGGAATAGGGAAGCACAACCTTATTTTGCAGCTGAGCGTGGCCTTCGCCAGGGTGACCCGCTCTCTCCCTATTTATTCATTCTCTGCATGGAGAAATTATCCCACTTGATACAGGATAAAGTCCATAAAAAGCGATGGAAGCCTGTCAAGGTATCTCGTAGTGGCCCTGTTATTTCGCATTTATTTTTTGTTGATGATCTCATGTTGTTTGCCTAGTCTTCTCAAAGCCAAATTGATGTGATCATGGAGGTTTTGACGGATTTTGCAAATGTTTCGGGTTTGACTATTAACTTGGCCAAATCTAAATTGTTCATCACCCCAAATGTGCCGTGCCAAACTAAAATTTTACTGAGCTCAACTTGTGGTATTCCAGTGGCAGAAGACCTGGGAGTTTATTTGGGAGTGCTGGTTATCCATAAGAGGGCTTCGAAAGAATTGTATGTGAGAATTGTTGACAAAGTCCGTAACAGACTGTGCAGTTGGAAGAAAAATATTTTATCCAGAGCAGATCGAAGAGTATTGGTACAATCGGTTCTTAATGCTATTCCGATTTATACCATGCAAACTGCATTTCTACCTGCCTCCACTTGTGATCATTTAGACAGGTTGGCTAGAAATTTTTTATGGGGAGGGTCAGCCGATTATGCCTGTAATCATCTTGTTCATCGGGAACGTATTTGTTTGCGAGGTTTGGTGGTTTGGGTCTCTGTCGAACTCGAGAGGCAAACTTGGCATTACTTGCTAAAATAGGTTGGGCACTAGAGACCAACAACACTTCGGTGGCTTGTGACATGCTTCGGCATAAGTACCTGACTAAATTTCATTGCAAAAGGCACCAACTCGGTCCAACTCCTCTTCTACCTGGCGTGGAATTCTTCAGTGTCGTTCTTTGTTGATAAAAGGCCAACGTTGGCTAATTGGTAATGGCGCCCGAGTTAATCTCTGGAAGGATTGGTTGGTTGGTGACGGACCTTTGGAAGAAGCTGTTTTGGGCGATATACAAGACATGCTTCATTGGACAGTAGACAGACTTATTACCATCGATCGTCATTGGTATCTTTCGAGTATCCAACATGTTCTGCCCCAGTCTTGCCTCCTAAAAATTCAAGCTATCCCAATCCCTTTTGTCGAAGAAAGGAAGGATTCCCTAGTTTGGAGTGGTGAGAGTTCGGGTGTTTTCTCTGCTAAGTTTGCTTTCTGGCTTATTCGACACGAATATATTCGGACCCAACAGCTCCTGAATGTGCAATGGCTTTGGAGATGTCGAGGTACGGAGCACATGAGGTTCTTTCTCTGGCTTTTGTATTTAGATAAATTAAATACTAATGTCAATAGGGCTAGACGACAACAAGGAGTGAGTGCTTTGTGTCCAAAATGTCACATGGAACATGAATCTGCTATGTATCTATTTCGAGATTGTAGCTTTGCTAAAGAAGTTTGGGATTGTTGGTCTGCTCTTGGAGATCCACCCAATGGGTTCTATACACAAAATCTGTCGGATTGGCTGCATGAGAATTGTACAAGTATAAATTGTCCAACTCTCTCTACTACGTGGGCGATAGATTTTTTTGGTGACTTTATGGTGTATCTGGAAAAGGCGTAACTCTGTTGTCTTCCAAGATGTCCTTGAATCTCCTAGAAGGGTTTGGTTTCGTGCTTGCAAACTCTCCCGAGACATTGCTGCGGCTTATGAGAAATATGTTGGTCAGCCTCAACAACAGGTTAAATGGGTGACTTGGTTGAAACCCCCCTTGGGATGTTTCGTAATCAATATGGATGGAGCTGTTAAACAGGATACAGGTTTGGCTTCCGCAGGGGGCTTGATTAGAGATGCTAATGGTACCTGGATTAGAGGTTTTACTATGAGAATTGGCATCACGGATAGTCTCTCTGCGGAACTTTGGGGTATATACGAGAGGGTTTGCGGTTGGCCAAATCCCTTGGTTTGTCTAACGTGATTGTGGAGATGGATGCTAACGTGGTGGTTAATTTCTTGAACAAAGGCATTATCGCCACTCACCATCATTCCACACTGGTGCAGGAAACTTTGTCTTTGATCCAAGGAGACTGGATTTGTGAGATCATCCATGTGTACAGAGAAGGAAACCGGTGTGCAGATTTCCTCGCAAATTTTGGCCAAGATTGTCATCAAGACTCTATGGTGTTACTGGACCCGCCCCCGGGGCTGCTTCCTTTGATTGAATAAGACGCTAATGGTGTTACTGCTCGGAGAACTTAGCTGACTTTGTCGGCATCTTTTATACCAAAAAAATAAATAAATAACTGGCCACAAAGCCAATTTACGTACTTCGAGGGGACTAAAAATGAGCCATAAAACATTGATTTAATGATTTTTTGTGCAAAATATAGGTACTTTAATTTTAACTGAATCTTTTTATCTCAATTACCCCTAGGCCAAATGCCCGATGACATAAATATAGGATAACATATATTTATATATATATATATATGTGTGTTTGTGTGTGTGTGTAAATTATGAAATATTTCTAAATCTCTTGAAAAGTCCTGGATTTTTTCCTACATATGAATGAATGGTAAATAACATATATTCATCTGAGATGACAACTTTATTCAATGTGTTGTATATGAAAACAACTTATGCAACCAAAATTAAAGATAATGTGGAGAATAAGAAGAAATAAAAGTAATAGGCAAGGCACTTCCAAGAAACTTTCTTAAGGATAATAGTTTCCCCACTATGGTGCAAATGGACTCTTGGAAACGTTATACCCAGCATACAATGCCTATTTAAAGAGAGAAATAAAGATTTCACTTCTAAACTTCTCTTGAACACACTTGAACCCGATCCAAAAAATAATGAGGAAGAATGAATCTTGTGAGAGTGAGAGATGTAAGAATAATTCTGATTTTTTGTTGTATTTAATTCCAATGAAGTAAAGTGTATTTATAGATCTCAAGAGGTGTGTTAAACACCCTTTGAATGAATGAACACATCTCCAATTAAGGATGCAATCCCTCATAGAAAGACACCTTTTCATATTTCATAGAATTACACCTTTTCATGTTTCTGCAGATTTTGAATCTGACAACTATTCATCAAATAACTTCAATTTATCAAAAAATATCATTATTAGGAAATATAACAAGTATATGACTCTAATATACAACAATCCCTCACTTATTTCCTGATAATGAATGCAAAATAATGTAAAAATGCAAAGAAAAACTATGCAAGTTGGATATATGTAATAGTGTATGTCTAAAGGTGGCCAAGGCTTGAACCTTTAGATTGAATATAATACACAAGGAATTATATTCACACTATACATGCGGTTCGTGTGTTCCACAAAGACAACACAATTTTATATGGGCCTTTGCTTATCCTGTATTTAGCAAGTACTCTAAGATTTTACCGAAAAATCCATAAAAAGCGGCCTCTCACTTCTATACTTGCATAGGTAGACTCATCAAGGGTGTCCACAACCACATTTTTCACCCAACTTTGAAAGCTATAAGCCTATTAAGGACATAAGTCTAGCCTTTTATGTTGTGGATATAACAATGCATCTAGATATGGGACTTTATAGGAATAGTCTCACTTTTAAGAATTATTACCCCCACTCTTCCAAGTATGATGCATTGGGAATGTTCTTACATCTCATGTATACATTCCTACTATAATACAAGATTGAATTGCCTTTGAACTCTCAAGCACATGATTTTCAAAAGACAAGATTACTCTTTAATTTTAAAGAATAGAATCTTTCAATTGACATCAATATGATAGAGTGGGATTCAATCAAGATTATTTTCATTAACCGGTAAGAGTCCCATACCTCTCATAGTATAAAAATTTCTTCAACCTTATAAAGGTTTTGTAATGTGGTATATTGATGTTAACCAACCACTCATAGACTTGATAGATTAAATCTATCGTTTCAAGATTAACTTACCTCATAAGTAAGAACTCGTCTCCATTAACTCACTTTGTGTCCTTGTCCATGAGCACATGCATTCTTACCTTCGTAATAGAAAAATATGATATCTCCTTTCAATTCTGAAATAGAAATATAGACTACTACAAAGTTCGAATCTTCCTTTAACTAAAATCTTTTTGACTACCAACCTTGTCTTGATTTATCAAAACAATAATTTGATTTTGAGTTTTCTTCTCAAAATTCTCTTTGTAAATTTCCTTCACGAAACTCACTTTTAGTCAATAGATTTAGTTTCAAAATTGGAAGATCTCTTAATTATTTTGAAGGCATTCTCAAGTAGAATGACATGATATATTGCATTAGAATGCAATCCACCATTTACTTTCTCTATTCTTCACTAGCTAAAAGAAACTTAGCGAGTATTTTACTCATGTCATCTTTCATAATCTCCCTATTGGGATTTATCAATTTATAACCTTCATGAAATGATCACCTTTATAAAGTGTTCATTCTCATTACACAATATGCTTGGATTTATTCATGAAAACGTATCAATCATAAACTCATGACTTCTTAAAGAAGTTAGTATCACATATATAATTGATATAACTCATAAGTATAAACTAGTGAAAATTTTCCACAAAATAACAAAACAACTTGTTTCACAAATTAATAGATCATGCTTCACAAGCAATATTGTAACTCGAGTATCAATGAAAAATCTCATGGTTTTAAACTTTGAAACATTGCTGCTTTGATTTCAAAATCATTTTCTTAAGAAAATGGGCAAAAAAGGTTTATAGAAATCTCTTTTCAAGAAAAGTGAATAATTTATTCAGCCATTTTTTTTTTTGCCCAAACTTCATTTGGTATATATATTAGATACCAAATTTCAAATGTGCGATTTCTCACAACATTTCTCATGATTGATTTTCCAATCTTTCACTTCATCTATTCTTGAACTTGTAATCTCACAAAATATCAAGTTCATTGTGAAATAAACTCTTAACAATGAATAGATAAATAAATCCACATTTTGAAAAACTTTAAAACGTTTTTTTTTAAAGAAAGAAACATCAACTAATTCAAACATTCACAAATGCAGTATTATATCACACAAATAAAAGAATTACTTGCGTACCTAGATATCGAAGAGTTCTCCTTCCTTTTTTGATAGACCTACCAATTCATTTTAAACTACAATGGGTGTGCTTTTATTGATTTTAAGCACATATACATTGTCTTTAGCAAATCCTTTCTCAACAAAGGATCCTTTCTTATCAATGATCACTTTTAGTGAATCAAACTCAACTTTGCATGATCATGAATCAAACTCAACTTTGAAACCAAGATCATCAAGTTTCTTGATAACCTCTTGAACTTCCTCTTTTTCTTAGAAAAGTTTTTATGCCCCTTTTGAGAAATATTCTCATTCTTCACAGAAGTAGATGCTAGACCCTCAATGTTAAGCACCTTGGTGTCATTTCCTTGATCTGCAGGTTCATCTCTCTTCCTTACTTCAAACTTAATTTGAATGTGCTTCATCAAGTCAATAATGGTAGAAAACCTGAAAAGTTTCAAAAATAGGTTCTCCAGCAGCAACACATTCATCAGCAATATCAGAAAGTTCATTGACTTGATCAACAACAGACTTGGAATCTGTTTTCGATTGCTATCCATAACTCCAAAGCAGTCACATATTTTTGAAAGGTGTTGAAGAGTGAATCATTCATGGCTTGAAGGATTGTGAGGCGACAAATATAGTCATCATTGAGCCACTTCTTTTGATTTTCTAGTCAATGCTCCAGCCACGTTTCCATCTTGACTTTCACCATGAGGATAGAACTCATGTAGAACATATGCAACTTTCAACAAGGAGATTTGTTAGTAAATCTTCATGCTCCAACGCTTGTAGTTTGTTCCATTGAGTTTTTCAAGTTTCTCCACTTCAAAGCTGTGAGCTTTGATTGCAACTGATGCAACCAAAATGAAAGATAATGTGGAGAAAAAGAAGAAATAAAAGCAATAGGCAAGACACTTCCAGGAAGCTTTCTTAAGGATAATAGTTTCCCCACTATGGTGCAAATGGACTCTTCGAAACGTTATCCCCGGGATACAATGCCTATTTAAAGAGAGAAATAAAGATTGAACTCCTAAACTTCTCTTGAACACACTTGAACCTGATCCAAAAAATAATGAGGAAGAATGAATCTTGTGAGAGTGAGAGATGTAAGAATAATTCTGATTTTTTGTTGTATTTAATTCCAATGAAGTAAAGTGTATTTATAGATCTCAAGAGGTGTGTTAAAGAGGTGTGTTAAACACCCTTTGAATGAATGAACACATCTCCAATTAAGGATGCAATCCCTCATAGAAAGACACATTTTCATATTTCATAGAAATACACCTTTTCATGTCTCCGCAGATTTTGAATCTCACAACTATTTATCAAATAACTTCAATTTATCAAAAAATATTATTATTAGGAAATATAAAAGTATATGACTCTAATAAACAACACAATGATGCTATATGAACTTTGGCATTATTATT
This sequence comes from Corchorus olitorius, assembly GCA_001974825.2. NCBI lineage: Eukaryota > Viridiplantae > Streptophyta > Magnoliopsida > Malvales > Malvaceae > Corchorus > Corchorus olitorius. Next base: position 16,505 of record AWUE01013042.1, read on the forward strand.
ATCATTATTATTATTGACTAGTAATTGGGTGATAGACAAGAATCACCATTTTCGATAATGAAAGCCAAAGTAAGGCACAAGGAAACAGATCATTTTTCAACATGGGTACCCGCAACTGCATAAGTTGCAAATCAACACACAAAGCGAAAGTTGCTTTACCAGGATGTCTCTGCGCGCAGTTTTCCGCGCAGGCTTGATCTTTGCAATTTGCCAAAAAAAAAAAAATGCTTCCGCGCAATCTTGTGCCCCTACTTCTTTTCCTGTGTGTATATATATATATACCACATTAATTGCCAATTGTAATAAGAAAAAGAAGAAGAAAATTTGTGATAATTTTTGCTTTGATTGAATAAAAGCTGATAGATATAATAAATATATAAATTTAGGTGATAAAATTTTACCAGTAGAAGCAAGAAGAAGAAGCAACATGAAAATGGCCGCAGTTGGGACTTGGATATTCTTCATCATGATGACTTAATTTGTCTAACCAAAAAAAAGTAGTGTACTTACATCCTTCTAAGCATCAATGTCATATCCAGGACCAGGAGGGGATCTCCATTCTCCAACCAAAAGATTAGTACTACTACTATAGAATATTTATACACTATACAGGGACAAAATTGAACTTGTATAGTATAAAAATTAGTAACATTTTTGGGACTATATAACAACAAATTGATTAATTTCCTTCTCTTATATCCGAAATAATTTTATTAATAAAGCAACTTAAAGCTAAAATTTATAATTTTATTTATTAATAAAGCAACCAGCTGAAATGTTACAAAGTTAGATCAAATTTGCCAAAAGCGGCTAAATACCTAATTTGAGTCTTCTTCTTTTTTTTTTTTTTAGTGAACCTAATTTGAGTCTAAAATATTCAAAAATTACTTAATTTTTAAGCATACACCTTTTACTTGAAACATTTTATACCAGGTTATAATAACTTAAGTCTTACTGAAAATTTCTAGCCAAAAACAAAATCCCACTGAAAATAAGTGTGCGTAATTCACCTACCGTTTAAAGTATTAGTATTACCAGAAAATATGTGGCAACACTACACCAAATCAAAGGATATTTTAGCGTCGCTTATCTCCTAATTTAGTGGCATTTAAAGAAATCCCGACTTTTCCCTGAAGCTCCCTAGAAATTGGCGCATTTTTAAAAGGAAAAAAATAGCAGCACTTTCCTATGCCTCGATCTTAATTCGATTTTTATTTTATTAATGAAATTTAATCTAATGGTGTTTTTTACTATAAACGTCGCTAATGTGACATAAAATATTGATTTTTTCCCTAGGAAATTAGGGATGTTTTTGTACTATAAACGCTGCTAATGTGACATAAAATATTGATTTTTCCTGTTTAAATAGGAAATTAGCCGCATTCTCCTAAAAGAAGAAAAAGGAGGAGGTTTAAAGAGGATGTTATTTGCCGAAGGGGAGCAGCTACTAAAAGAAATAAGGCATATATCAAATGCCTTGCAAGTACTTGAAGTCCAAATTGATTGAAAAAAGAAATATATGCAGTGCAAGTACAGGCTAACACACTTGTATAATTAAATTTTATATATAAAAAAATTATTGAACATTGTAAGTGTTATGAACGTGATGATTAACATATTGGACTTCCCACCACTCAGGCCCATTTGGTTTAAGAAAGAATCAAGCATTAATGAGAGAATCAAGCAAGATTACAAGAAGATTATCTGGAAGGTTCTCTGGAGCATCATCCACCGTTGGATATTACTTTGTTTGCAAGTCAAGTAGATTAGCATTAAATGTAAAGGGAATTTACTCCACTATATAAAGGGAGTCCCCTAAGCTATTTTACACACACTTCAGATTTCTGTATTCTCTCCTCTCTGAATAATAGAAATTCTCTCTCTTTTCTCTCTATTGTTCTTGGTGTTCTTCTTTAGTTTTATAATACGTTATCAGCACGAGAGCTCTAGCTGTTTTGATCTTCTGTTCAGGTTAGATATTTTATTTTTAAAAATTTCAATTTTTATTCTGTTTAAATTATCTTCTACTTCTAATCCTTCTTTATTTTTATTTTTAAATTTAATTGACACCAGAAGTTATCATATTAAATTATCATGACACCAGAAGTTGTCATAGAAATTGTTGACACCAGAAGTTGTCATATTATATTATTATCTTGACACTAGAAGTTGTCATGAAAATTATTGACACCAGAAGTTGTCATCCCAATATTGGAATTATTTTAAATTGCCATTTTTATTATTGTTGACACCAAAAGTTGTCACATAGTATTTTTGACACTTAAAGTTGTTATTGTACTTTAATTACATGTCTAGGCAAATTCTGTCTAAGGAGTTGGATTTTAAGTGAGACCGTTTGTGACTCCTCCATCTTTCCTGTGAATTTACCTGGTGTGATTTTAGTACAACCTCTAATACTAATTTTTGAATTATTTCATATAGGAATATGGCAAATATCGAGAAGCCCAAATTCCAAATCTTGGATGTTACTGGAAGTAACTACATGTCCTTGTGCCTCGACATCGAATTGCACCTTCAAGGACAAGGTCTAGCTGAGACTATTATTGAAAATGGAAAAGCTGATGACAAAGAAAAGGCGAATGCCTTAATATTCATTCGTCGGCATCTCAGTGATAGTTTGAAGACCCAATATTTATCAGTTCGTGATCCTTCCACCTTGTGGACGAGGTTGAGAGATAGGTATGATCATACCAAGACTGTTATCCTCCCTCGAGCTCAATATGATTGGCAGAATCTAAGGTTGCAAGACTTCAAGTCTGTCTCCGAATATAACTCGGCTCTTTTTGATATTGTATCAAGACTTGAACTCTGTGGTGTTAAACTCACCGAGACTGATCTCCTATCTCCTGGAGAAGACATTCTCTACATTCCATGCTTCTAATATTGTTCTATAGCAACAATATCGACAACGTCAATTCAAGACGTACTCAAAATTGATCACTGTCCTGTTGACAACTGAGCAAACAAATGAGTTGCTGCTCAAAAACCATGAGCCAAGGCCTACTGGTTCTAAGGCACTTCCTGAAGCAAATGCTAGTGTGAATAAGAACCGTCCTAGAGGCCGTGAGCATAGGCGTGGGAATTATCCCCAAAAGGGTGGTGGGAAACCCACCCACAAGACTCCCCAAAATTACTCCAAAGGGAGGCAGCCTATGAAGAAGCATGGTAATAGTAACCACAATAGCAAAAATGATGGCTCTTGCAACCGCTATGGGATGACTGGACACTGGGCACGTGCCTGTCGTACTGCAAGACACTTGGTCGATTTATATAAGGCATCTCAACAAGGAAAAGGCAAACATCTTGAGACCCATGCCGTTGAGAATGACAAAACTCTGACTGATATTGAAGTCAATGCTACTTTGACCAGTGAAAAGTCTGCTGATGTCTTCAAAGCAAAACGTTACGAAGTCTCTGATTTCCTTGGGGATCATGACAAGTCACCAGAATGGTGGAAAACAGCCCAGACTTAGAAATTTTATATTTCCTTTATGCTTTTATATGTATTCACCCTTAGGTGACTATGTTCCTAAGGAAGATCTGAATATGATTATCAATAAAGTTATGAATTTTATTCTCTACTTATTGAGTAAATTTTGATCATATTACTAATTTATTTCCTTTTTGTCATTTGACACCTGAAGTTGTCAAACATAAGTGCAAATGAGAATTATTGAGAAAAATGAACATGTATGTTTGCTTGATAGTGCTACAACACATACTATTTTAAATAGCAAAGACTTTTTCTCAAGCGTGACATTGTGCAAGGCAAATGTCAATACCATATCTGGTCCTGCTAATATTATAGATGGCTACGGGAATGCCACAATTATTTTGCCAAATGGCACTGTTTTGCATCTTGAAAATGCATTATTAAGTGGTAGATCAAGAAGAAATCTACTTAGCTATAAAGATGTACGCCGTAATGGGTACCATCTTGAAACAGCTACTGAACTGAATAAAGATTATCTTTGCATTATATTTCATAAGATGGGCCAAAAGACCATCCATGAGAAGCTGGAAGCTTCTAAAATGGGATTGTACTTATTCAGTATACGAGCTATGAATCATATGCAACAATACCCTGGAAATTAGTGAACCCTGATGTGTTCGGACTTTGGCATGATCATCTTGGTCATCCAGGTGCTACGATGATGCATAGGATCATCAAGAATACTAGAGGGCATCCTTTAAAGGACTCAAAATTCTTGTTGTCCAAGGATTATATTTGTGAATCTTGTTTACAAGGAAAGCTCATTATTAAACCCTCTATTACAAAGGTTGATTTTGAATCCCCATCATACTTGCAGAGAATTCAAGGAGATATTTGTGGGCCAATACAACCTACAACTGAACCATTTCGATATTTTATGGTATTAGTGGATGCATCCTCTAGGTGGTCCCATGTTTGCCTATTACCTACGCGCAACGTCGCATTTGCACGTTTACTTGCGCTAATCATTAAGCTTCGGGCACATTTCCCTGATTATCAAATCAAGAGCATAAGGATGGATAATGCGGGCGAGTTCACATCAAAAAGCTTCGATGAATATTGTGCTTCTCTTGGAATCGAAGTTGAACACCCTGTCGACCATGTTCATACACAAAATGGATTAGCGGAATCCTTGATAAAACGCATCCAAATAATTGCTAGGACTTTGTTGATGAGAACAAAGCTCCCTTCCTCAGCATGCGATCATGCTGTTTTGCATGCTGCGACACTAATTAGATTGCGCCCCACTACTTCTCATAAATATTCCCCCCTTCAATTAGTCTTGGGCCATGAGCCAGATATTTCACATCTTCGCACCTTTGGTTGCGCGGTGCAGGTGCATGTAGCACCACCGCAAAGGACTAAAATGGATCCCCAACGCCGTTTAGACATTTACGTTGGGTTTGATTCACCGTCTATAATTAGGTGCCTTGAACCGTTGACGGGTGATATTTTTATCGCTAGATTTGCGGATTGTCACTTTGATGAGACTGTGTTCCCATCACTTGGGACATCAAAGGCTTCCACAGATGGAAAGCAAAAAAAGGTTGAAACTTTCTCATGGAACGAGAAAAATTTGTCTCATCTAGACCCAAGAACACCTGAATGTGAAAATGAGGTGCGACGCTTGATCCATTTACAAGAAATTGCAAACAAAATGCCTGATGCATTTAATGAGACTGCTAGAGTTACAAAGTCTCATATTCCAGCTGCAAATGTTCCAGTTAGAATAGATGTTCCTGTAGAACCTGAAATGGATCAAAGTGGCCCACGCCTGAAGCGTGGTAGACCAATGGGATCAAAGGACACTGTTCCTCAAAAAAGAAGGGGGAGAAATCCTGAATCAGCTCTAGATGAGCTTATTGATCTTTCTCGAGGAAAAGAAATTGCCCATGAAGTGGCTCAAAATCCTGTTGAAAGAGAGCATATTAGCCCTGAAGAGGCACAAACCCATGAAAAGATCAACGATCCCAGGAATACAGAAATACCCATGAACTATTGTAATGAAATATGGGATAGGAATGAGATAATCATCAATGAAGCATTTGCTCTCTCAGTTGCTCATGAAATTATGAATGATGATTATGAACCTCGGTCAATTACCGAATGTCGTCAAAGGCAAGATTGGCCAAAATGGGAGGAAGCCATCCAGGCTGAATTGACTTCCCTTGCCAAACATGAAGTTTTTGGATCCATTACTAAAACCCTGACAATGTAAAGCCCGTTGGATTCAAATGTGTCTTTGTCCGAAAACGAAATGAGAAAAACAAAGTCGTAAGGTATAAAGCCCGGCTCGTAGCCCAAGGATTCTCTCAGAGACCTGGGATAGATTATGATGAAACGTATTCACCTGTGATGGATACAATTACTTTTCGTTTTATCATAAGTTGGGTAGTTAAAGATAATGTAGAAATGCGTCTTATGGACGTCGTGACGGCATACTTATACGGTTCATTAGATTCTGATATCTATATGAAAATTCCTGAGGGATTCAAAATGCCTGAAGCATACACTCCCCGCAACTTATTCACAATAAAGTTGCAAAGATCTTTATATGGGTTAAAGCAATCCGGCCGCATGTGGTATCAACGCTTAAGCGAATACCTAACTAAAGAAGGGTACATGAATGATCCCATTTGCCCATGCGTGTTCATTAAGAAATCTGAAACCGAATTTGCTATAATAGCAGTTTATGTCGACGATATGAACATAATTGGAACTCCTGAAGAGTTATCAAAAGCTGCTGAATATTTGAAAAAGGAGTTTGAGGTTAAGGATTTGGGTAAAACCAAATTATGTCTTGGTCTAGATCTTGAGCACAAAGAACATGGTATACTTGTCCATCAGTCAGCGTATACTGAAAAGTTGCTTAAACGCTTTAACATGGACAAGGCTCATCCTTTGAGCACCCCTATGGTTGTAAGGTCTCTTGATCCCCAAAAGGACCCGTTTCGTCCTAAACAACATGATGAGGATATACTTGGTCCTGAAGTACCATACCTCAATGCTATCGGGGGACTTATGTATTTGGCACAGTGCACGAGACCTGATATCGCTTTTGCGGTAAATTTGTTGGCACGTTTTAGTTCTGAGCCAACACGGAGACATTGGAATGGAATTAAAAATATTTTTTCGTTATCTCCGCGGAACCATAGATTTGGGGTTATATTATTCCAAGAAAGCTACTAACTCTGGTTTAGTAGGATATGTTGATGCTGGATATCAATCCGATCCGCATAAGGCTCGCTCTAAAACCGGTTACTTGTTTTGCTATAATGGCACAACCATCTCTTGGAGTTCTACTAAGCAAACGCTAGTAGCTACTTCTTCCAACCACTCTGAAATTATTTCCCTCTATGAGGCCGGAAGAGAGTGTGTTTGGTTAAGATCTATTATAGCCCATATCCAAAACACATGTGGAATGAAAACCGGTTGAAGACTCTCCCACTATTATCTATGAAGATAATGTTGCTTGTGTTGCACAAGTTAGGGGAGGATATATTAAAGGTGATAGGACCAAGCACATCTCGCCAAAATTTTTCTACGCTTATGAACTACAAGAAAGTCGACAAGTTGATGTTAAACAAATTCGCTCCACCGATAATCTTGCAGATTTGTTTACCAAATCATTGCCAACATCAACATTTGAGAAAGTAGTTTATGGCATTGGTATGAGGCGAGTTAGTGCAATGCAAGATTGATTTCCCCAGAAATGGAAATGATTATATACCCCAGAAGTGGTAGATTGTTTTAATTCAGGGGGAGCGATTATGAGTTTATGTGCATTGCACTCTTTTTCCCTTTTGTTCGGTTTTGTCCCACTGGGTTTTCCGACTTAAGGTTTTTAAAGAGGCAAACTAAAGCACATGTAATATTTGTCCAGAAGACGATGGACTTAATATGTTGTACTCTTTTTCCCTTATGTCTGGTTTTGTCCCATTGGGTTTTCCAGCTTAAGGTTTTTAACGAGGCAGTTAATAAGTCCGTTTAAAGTGGTGTTCTGTCCAAGGGGGAGTGTTATGAACGTGATGATTAACATATTGCACTTCCCACCACTCAGGCCCATTTGGTTTAAGAGAGAATCAAGCAAGATTACAAGGAGATTACCTGGAAGGTTCCCTGGAGCATCATCCACCGTTGGATATTACTTTGTTTGCAAGTCAAGTAGATTAACATTAAATGTAAAGGGAATTTACTCCACTATATAAAGGGAGTCCCCTAAGCTATTTTTCACACACTTCAGATTTCTGTATTCTCTTCTCTCTGAATTATAGAAATTCTTTCTCTTTTCTCTCTATTGTTCTTGGTGTTCTTCTTTAGTTTTATGACAGTAAGAGTTTTGTTAATCTCTATCTTATTATACTTAATTACGTAATTCCAAAAAGATTTGTCAATCTCTATCTCTCTGAATTAATGTATTTACAAGTGGATCGGCCCACGCTGGCGCGTCGGGCGTTTAGAAATCTACTTCTTTAAACGATTTCCTATTCGAATTAAATTGTTTGATGCGTAGGAAAATTCGAAAGTACTATGATTTTAAATGTGTTGCATCTTTTAAAGGCTATATTATTAACATTGAGCATATGCCCTAAAGTTAGCAATAAATAGTAAATATTAGTTTGTACATGGACAGTTGCAATAGCTTCAATTTTGTTTCCTCCTCTAAAGTATATAGCACTTACAAAAACTAAATTTACTCTCTTCTTCATATAGACATTTAGAAATTATTATTAGTTGTTTGATAAGACATTGCATCATTGGAAACAAATGGTTTGTGATCTCTTAAGAATTCACAAATTGAATCTTTAGCTAAGTTAACATTATTGAAAAACAAATCAATAACTTGATGATTAACCATCTTCTGTTTTGTTATCAAATTAAAATAAACCCTATTTGTTATGATTTTGGGCTGGCCAATAAGTCCACTTGTTTTCTAAAAACAGTTTTCTCTATAATGGACTGATCATATCATCAGTATAAGATTTAGCTCTAATTTTTACTTAGAAATTTTATATCAGAGCTTTTAAACATTTATACTGCTAACCCACTAATGTTACAATTCTTTTTTTTTTGAAATAACTAATGTTACAATTTTAAATTGTAATGCATGGGTTGAATAGTATTAATAGACATCGTTAAAAAGGGCTCCCACACAGCATAGGCCTTAGATAAGTCTTGAAAATTAAAAGATCGGGCCCTTATTTGAGCATTTTGGCAAACGTTAGGCCCCTATTTGGCCAAATTAAAAGATCAGGCCCTTATTTAGGCATTTTGGAAAACGTTAGGCCCTTATTTGAGCAATTAGCCTTTATTGTGTGAAACAATAATTAAGTAGAAATAGGGGGATAGAATTTATTATAACATTTATTGTGTGAAAGGAAACAGATAATTACAAAAAAAGGCTCAAGGGCAAGAACTGACTAGAAACTAACCTAGGATCTTCTTAGTAATTTGGAGAATGAGAAAAGACAGATTAGGACAAAAAAAGTTCAAATGGAGCCTCCTCATCGATCCTCAAAAGGGGCATTTAGTAATTTTATTGGGTGTTTCAAATAATATGTAGTATATATATGAGCTATCATCATCGATGAGGAAGTTTATTTTAATTTATATATAGCTATCAATTGAAAATTAATGCGTCTTACTTTTTTTTAGGTCAAAATTATTTTGTATTACTTGATTGCAAGTATAATTACAATTTTTTTTTCATTTTTCTTTATTACCAAAGGATGAGAATCTTAACCTAGTGAAAGAATTTAAAAAAATTCATATAAAGGCATGAATTCAAACTTCTCGTTTTTCTTCATTCCCGCATTAAGGATGAAAAACTTTTCAATAAAATTGAAATGCTGTTACAAAACAAACACGTGAAACATGATTGGAACTTTTACCTTATACTTACTCTCCTATTTCCTCCTCATCTGATGTGGATGAGATAGACATATCGTTTATGGATCGTATGGACTGTTAGAAGTCCGTTCGAAAGGGTATGTAATGTTTTGGATTTTGGGCCTGAAGTTCCTACAGGTGGGACAACTTCAAAATGCCATAACTTTTAAACCGTATGGAGTTATGGGGCCTGTAATACCTTTTCGGAAAGGGTTTTGAGTCAAATATGCTATGGTTGATATCGTTGTTGTTCAAGCCTTCGTTTAGGGCCAGAAAAGGCCGTTACAGTTTTATGCCGCCAATTTTAGTTTTTATTGGTTTTTTTTTAATTTTTGGGCCGTTTTGGGCCTTTTCTATTTTTTGTTATTTTTCATTGTTTCCTGAGACTATTTAAAGTTTGAAAACACTAATTTTGAGGTTAATGAATCTTTCTACAAATTTTATCAATTTATCTATCTCTGAGTTTTCTGTGTTTCTGGATTGAACATGTTCCGCTGCTTCAGATTGGCATCAGAGCAAGATGGCAACTGGTAGTACTGAAGTTGATATTCCCAAACATGTGGATGATGTGCTGCGAGCATTGGAGCAGCGTTGGGATCAATGTTTTAAGGAACAAGACGCTTGACATTAGCGTTTTGAGACTCGTTTGGATTTAATTTTGGAGCGTTTGGATGACTTGGGCATCGAAGCCAATGATCAGAGAAATAACATAGACCAAGGGTAGATGAAGCTCGTGGTGAACCTGTTAATCGTCAAGAACAGAGAGTTGATGATCGTGTAGCAGTTGCTAGTCGACTTGTACTTGTTAATCGCGTAATAGCATTTGCTGCAGACGATTCAGAAGAGGAAGAACTGGAACCAAATAGGGTTCTCATATATCAACCTCAGCAGAATCATGACAGAAGATATGATGATGATAGGGAAAGTAGCGATTTTCGCTTGAAAGTTGATATTCCTAATTTTAATGGGTGTTTGGGAATCGAAGAATTTATGGATTGGATTGCGGAGAAAAGAGTGAAACTTGTGGTACGTCACCTGAAGGGTGGAGCATCTGCTTGGTGGGATCGGTTGCAGTCTCGTAGGGCATGAGAAGGGAAGAATCATATTCGTACTTGGTATAGGATGAAGTTCCTATTGTAGTAGGAATTCCTTCCTCCGAATTATGAGCAAATTTTATTCCAGGCATATCAAAACTGCAAGCAAGGTAGTAAGTCGGTTCAAGATTATACTGCAGAATTTATGAGATTCTGTCAGCGGAATAATTTGCTTGAATCTGAAGGGCATCGGGTTTCTAGGTATTTAGATGGTTTGAGGCCAACTATAAGAGATAGAATTGGAGCGCAGGTGATTCGAACTTTGTATGAGTCGAAGAATCTAGCACTGAAAGCAGAGTTCATGCAGTAAGAACTCAGTAGGCAGAATTATGATAATTATCAGGCTGCTGGATCTGATGAGAAGGACAAGAATAAGAAGGAGTTTTCTGATCGAAGGTTCAATAATAATAACAGGCAAAACCAGAATTATATAGAGGATAAGGCTATAGGGAAGAGTGATGTGGCTGATGGAGGAGATAATAAGAAAGGGGATAATCCTTATGCCAAATTTCGTGGTATCACATGCTACAAATCTCCAAACAGGAAAACAGTGGTTGTTGTTGATAAAGCAAATGATGAAGGTCGTATTGCTTATGGTCCAGTAGATAGTGATGAGGAAGATGAGTATGATGAGGATGATATGTAGTACGAAAGATGATGCTGACTCCAAAGTGTGACAATCAAAACCAGCACCATGAATTGTTTAGAACTCGCTGTAATATCAGGGGTAAGGTGTTTGGTTTAATTATTGATAGTGGGAGTTATGAGAATATCATTAGTAAGGAGACAGTTCGAAAGCTGAATTTACCTGTTGAAAAGCATCCCACTACTTATTCTTTGGGATGGATTAGCTTAGAATCTGGGCAATTAGATGTGACTGAGCGCTATAAAGTTCCTTTCTCTATAGGCAATATGAGGATGATGTATTGATAAGTGTTAGTTTTAAATGCATTTTGGTGTCACATTGATGTATATTTTGTGTATTATCTAACACGTTTTATGGTTTTATTCGTTACTTCCTCACGTTTATGATTTCATGGCTTGTAGGTTCATTTTGGAGCAATTCAGACTTTACTTGGATGCTTTTCGCATGGATTAAGATGTGGAGCAAGAATTGGAGTTGGAACTTGAAGGTAATGAAAATCAGGACGAGTTCTGCCCAGTACTTGGCCAAGTTTTGTCCAGGTCTTGGTCTGCTGAAAAAAGGCGGAAGATGCAGGACAACATCGGCCCAGATGTTGTCAACTTCTACCCAAATGTTGCGCTGTTGAAAAATTAAGCAAAGACTTAGAACAACTTCTGTACTGATCCTGTCAACTTCGGGACAGAAGTTGTTGCGATTTCTATCCAAATTAAGTTATTCTAAACTCTTGTAAATTGACCTAGGAAGTGATGGGCCGACTTGGGAGACATATAAATAGGTTATTTGAGAGTTATTTGGCCGTTTTTACGTCTCTTTGAATACTAGAAACACTATTTTGCTACTTTAGAGGAAGATTTCAGAGCTTAAGAAGGATTTGGAGATCAAACTCTCTTCAGTCTAAGATTTCTTCTTCCTTTGATATTTGTATTATGGATTCCATATTCAATAATAATTCTTTTATGGTTTTGTTTTTGAATATGTGTAACTAAAAACCTAATTAGGGTTAGGATGTAGCCTTTACAATAGTTTAATTATTGGGCATGATTTATTATTTTGATGGTTGAATTTGTTCTCTTTGATCTAATTGTTTAATCTATGCCTGATCACCATAGGTTTAATCTTAGGGATTTAGTTAAGAACTGAGAGGTGAAGCTAAATCTGAGCACTAGAAGAATGAACGTGTTAAATCTAGAGATAGAGATATCCTAGGTTGATACGATAACATCAGAATTATTGGAACTTAATGAGTTTAATTGGGTTAAATTGCGCATGCGAGAGGTGGTAATTTACTTGGTTAAATATATTTGTGTAGCCTGAGAGGGAGCATAGTGCCATTGGAATAATTGTTATTTCAACCTGTAGAATAATCATGTTTAGTAATTAGACCTTTGTTAGGTGAAATCCTGAATCCCCAATAGTTGCTTAATTGGTAATTTCTGGTATTAATTAGATTCTTTACTTTAACTCATTTAGATTAAATCCATTCATAATTTCTTGTTTAAATTTGTCGGTTCTCTAGAATTAAATACTTAGCAATTAATTAAATTAGTCTCTGTGGGACGATATTCTGGAATACTCCGGTTTAACTATTCTACAGTGATTTGTGCGCTTGCAAATTATTGTGATCAAGTTTTTGGCGCCGTTGCCGGGGACTCTTATTATTGATTGCTATATTTTAATTCTAGTTTTACTTGATCGTTCATTGCTTGATTTCAGGTAGTGAATGAACTTTAGGAGATCTCAGACTACAAGCAGTGAATTACTTCCTTACGATTCAGAGATTGAACGAACGTGCAAAGCAAACAGGGCACGAAAAAGAGCAGCGATGGAAGATAATCTGAACAACGTGAATAATCTGGATAATAATGAGAATGCGAACAATGGTGACAATGGTAACAACAATCATATTATTCCAGAAGTTGTTCCACAAGCTGCAAGGGTTTTGATGGGGGATATTCAGATGCCAGTAATCAGTGCAAGCCCATAATGTATCAAGTTGAGTCAAAGGGCTAGAAACTATGAGCTGAAGCAAGTTCATCTGCACCAAATGCCCACATTCCATGGACTTAAAAGAGAGAATGCTATTAATTTCATGAAGGAGTTCTATTCTGTAGTCCAGACACTTCCTCTCAACCACTTGACTGAGGATGAGTTAAGAATGAGATGCTTCCCTTATTCCATGAAGGATAAAGCAAGGTCCTGGTTGCTTTCTATCGATGTGGATTCCTTCGAGCAATGGTCAGAAATCTATAAAGCTTTCATGATGAGGTTCTTTCCTGCTAATAGAACACGGATTTGAGAAGACAGATTCATGATTTCAAGCAGCAAGATGATGAAGAACTACATGAGGCATGGGAAAGATATAGAGAATTGCTCAGCCAATGCCCTCACCATCAATATTCTCTATATTTGGAGATGCAGTTTTTCTATGAGGGCCTCACTCCTGATTGTCAGAATAAAGTGGATAATGCTGCACCAGGGATGGTATCTACTAAGACTGTTGAGGAATTGAAAGAGATAGTTGAAACCTTAGCCAAGAATTCCTTGATGAAAGCAGGAAGAAGCTCAAGGGCAATGGTCAAGCAGGTGTAAAACTCTTCGGACTTAACCACACAAGTAGCTAATCTTTCTAAGCAAGTCAAGATTTTGATGAATCGGGACACAGTAAACAGAGAGGCATGCTATCATTGTGGGATGTATGGGCATTCTCCAAATGGATACATGAACATTGATCCCGATTCGGAAGATCATGAGGATGTCAACTACATGGGCGCTAATGATGGGAGACAGGCTATTCGAAATGACCCACTCTCTAATACTTACAATCCAGGATATAGGAATCACCCAAACCTCTCTTGGAAAGGACCACCTGGTTTCCAACAACCGGGGTCACATGTTCAACAAGCACCTGCAGCACACCGTGGGATGGAAGCTATGCTCAAGCAGTATATGTCTTCCATTGATGCTAAGTTAGACAACTTGGGGAGACTTGAAAAAACTGTGCAATCTAATTCGGCATCAATTCGAAATTTAGAGATGCAAATGGGTCAGTTGAATAGAATATTGGGTGAGAGAGAACAAGGCAAGCTTCCTAGTAACACTTAGGTAAATCCAAAGGAGACTGTTATGGCTATCACTCTTCGAAGTGGTAAGGTAATTGAGTCTCCTAGTGATGGAAAGAAAGAAGAGTTGCCCCCACGTCCTGTTGTGAAACCATATGTTCCACCAGTCCCTTATCCACAAAGACTTCTCAGAAAGCAACCCAAAAGTGATATTGATGACCAAGGCAAAGTTGAGGTTGTTGAAAAGGAAGAGAAAAAGCCAACTCCACCTGAAGTGAAGATTTATGTGCCTCATATTCCATTTCCGTAGAGATTGAAGCAAAGGAAGCTGTAGAAGCAATTTGATAAGTTCTTAAATGTTTTTAAAGAACTTCGAGTGAATATTCCATTCATTGAGGCATTAGCGGAAATTCCTGCTTATACGAAGTTCCTTAAAGAGATCTTATCCAAAAAGAGGAAGTTGGAGGATTATGAGACTATTGCACTTACTGACGAGTGCAGCGCTATAATTCAGAATAAGCTTCCACCGAAGCTTAAAGATCCAGGGAGTTTTTCTATACCTTGCACCATTGGTAATTTTGATTTTCCTAAAGCTTTATGTGATGTAGGTGCAAGTATCTCATTAATGCCTTTGTCTATTGCTAGGAAACTAGGATTGGAGATGAAGTCTACTAAGATTTCCTTGCAATTGGCAGATACATCCATCAGGTATCCAGTAGGAATAATTGAAAATATACTGCTTAAGATAGGTAAGTTTTATATTCCTATTGATTTTGTTGTACTTGACATGGATGAAGTTGCGGAGATTCCTTTGATCTTAGGTAGACCATTCTTGGCCACTTCTAGAGCACTTATTGATTTTAAGGAAAATACCATAACCTTTAGAGTTTTGAATGAGCAAATAACTTTTAATATGTTTGATGCTTTACAACATCCTAGTTATGAGAGTGTTTCTTGTTCTAGTATTGATTTTGAAAAATCATTTACTAACAACCTTAAGAATGTTTCTAGCTTGGATTCTGGTGGTAAAGTATTAACAAGTGCAGGCCAAGGTTTCTCAATTGATGAGGGAAAGAAGGAGATTGGAGCACCACGTGATAGGAGTCCTGATTTTGACTTCCATCATCAAACGAACAACAAGAATTTAGGACAAGATTGGCTAGCACAAATTTCCTCTATCAAGAAGCCTCCAGACCTTAGTGGTGATGAGCAGTCTTTTCTTGATGCTGAGATTAATAAGATAAGGAATGATGTTTATAACAAAGCCAAGGTCTATAAAGAGCCAAATCCATGGTGGCATGATGACAAACGCAATCCAGGTGATCATAGTTTTGGAGAGAGTCAAGAGAAGTTGCTCAATAATGCTAAGTGGTTTTCAAGGAGTGTGGAATCCAACTTATGGGATCCTGGAGAGTAGCGACATCGCATAGTCAAGCTAATGACTATAAAGAAGCGCTTGTTGGGAGGCAACCCAATGTTCCTTGTTTTTCTCTTTCTTTATTTTAGTTATTTTCCTAATTTTCATTTTTTTTGTAGGAATTTTTGCATTCATCACATTGACACCTCTACACTACCTTAGCAAGGACAAAAGAAAAGTGCTCGAACATCCCTTCCAATTAAATGCTGCAACTATTGATCAGGGAGTTCTCGCATTCTTTTCTCTTTTTATTATTTTATAGATTGTTAGAGCTAATATTGTCCTAAGTGTGGGGGAGGGGTGATTAATATTTCAATTTTTCTTTCTTTCTTTCATATTTGTATATTTACATGGTCATTTTGTGCTTCATGACTTGATCTTCCTCACTCATTTGTTCACTAGCACACACACATTGTGGACAATGTTGTTCTAAGTGTGGGGGGGAACAAATTGAAATTTGTTTTTGATCATTTAGCGCTTGTCATTTTAGTCAGTACGTTTAGTTTGCATTAGCATTTTTATTTATTTATTGCATTTATGTTCAATTTAATTGCATGCATTGCATTTGCATTAAGGCATATGTTAGGTAGTTCCTATCTTATTCAAAATTTTCAAAATTGTTTTTGGTTTTTGGCTAAAATTTTAAGTGTTGGATATCATCAATTTAGTCAATATTTTAACATCCTTTTTGCAAATGGTTACATAGTTTGTCAAATGAAGATGATGTTTGTCAATTGAGCACAAAAATTGTGTTTTGCTACTTCTAGAACTTGTGCCAATTCTCTTCGAGACTAATTGGGTTGTGGTTTGATTGGATTGTAAATGTATATGAACTGTGCATGGGGATGAATAGGGCATTTCTTTGCATTGTTTGAGTCTTAAAAAGCTAACCCACTTTACATTACCATTGGTAGCCCCTTGTTGCCTTAGTATAAGTTTAGTCCTTTTCTTGTTTACCACGATATCCTAAAGAACCCTGAGCCTGAATAACAAGTTTTACCCTTATTCTTGATGTGGTAAGAGCATTACTTGCTAATTTTTAGTTCTGGAGGGTGGTGAGAGGCTAAATTTGTTATGAGCCTTATTGTGGTTTTGATCTTTATGAGTTCAATATCTTTTTGAGGAAAATTGGGATCAACATAAGTTTGGGGGAATTGGTGGAAGATGGAAAACGAATGCCTAAGAAACTATTGTGATGGAGTTCTTGGTTTAAAAAAACGAAAAAAAAAGAAACAAGAACGGAACACTCCGAAAATGGCATTGTTTGGTTTAAGAAAGGTATTTTATGGAATTGGTGGAGTTTTGATAAAGGAAGAGCTATCACAAGTTAAATAAGCTCTTGGCTATTTGATGGATTAGTTATGCATTTAATTGATTATTTGTGAGTCCATTAGTATGCTCTACTACTTTAAAGAATATTTTGATTTTTCCTTACCCTTTCTTTCTTGAGCCTACTATCCCTTAGCCCCATTACAATCTTGATAAAGACCTTATGACTCATGCCTTTCATATACATTATGGTTTGTGGTTTGCTAAGTTTGTAGTGGAGAAGTAGATGAGGTACAAGCCTATGGTAAGTAGCCACCGAAAATTGTTTTCTTAGTGATTGGTTGAGGTAAATGATTTGGATGATGAACTAATCATATGCGCTTTATTTTAGTTAGGTATTGACTTGTTTTGAGAAATATCCAACTCTTTGAAAATTGAATCTACATTGCCTTAACTTTCTTTTGAAAATTGGTTTTCTAAAATTGTTTTTGGAACTAAGTCTCATATGTAGCAATGTTTGTGGGTATCGTTCTGGTAAGCCCTTGGGAGACTATAACTCCTCCACTATGGACACATAGGGTTTAAAGGCTTGCGGCATATGCTAAATGCCGCCGTACACCTACGAAAGTGGAATCCATACCAGTTGCATAGTTTTGTCTTTATTTTTGTTTTAATTATTTGAGGACAAGCAATGAGTCAAGTGTGGGGGAATTTGATAAGTGTTAGTTTTACATGCTTTTTGGTGTCACATTGATGTATATTTTGTGTATTATCTAACACGTTTTATGGTTTTATTCGTTACTTCCTCACGTTTATGATTTCATGGCTTGTAGGTTCATTTTGGAGTAATTCGGACTTTACTTGGATGATTTTTGCATGGATTAAGATGTGGAGCAAGAATTGGAGTTGGAACTTGAAGGTAATGACAATCAGGACGAGTTCTGCCCAGTACTTGGCCAAGTTCTGTCCAGGTCTTGGTTGTTGAAGAAAGGCGGAAGATGCAGGACAACATCGACCCAGAGTTGTCAACTTCTGCCCAGATGTTGCGCTGTTGAAAAATTAAGCAAAGACTCAGAACAACTTCTGTACCGATCCTGTCAACTTCGGGACAGAAGTTGTTGCGATTTCTATCCAAATTAAGTTATTCTAAACTCTTGTAAATTGACCTAGGAAGTGATGGGCCGACTTGGGGGACATATAAATAGGTTATTTGAGAGTTATTTGGCAGTTTTTACATCTCTTTGAATACTAGAAACACTATTTTGCTACTTTGGAGGAAGATTTCAGAGATTAAGCAGGATTTGGAGCTCAAACTCTCTTCAGTCTAAGATTTCTTCTTCCTTTGATATTTGTATTATGGATTCCATATTCAATAATAATTCTTTTATGGTTTTGTTTTTGAATACGTGTAACTAAAAACCTAATTAGGGTTAGGGATGTAGCTTTTACAATAGTTTAATTATTGGGCATGATTTATTATTTTGATGGTTGAATTTGTTCTCTTTGATCTAATTGTTGAATTTATGCCTGATCACAATAGGTTTAATCTTAGGGATTTAGTTAAAAACTGAGAGGTGAAGCTAAATCTGAGCACTAGGAGAATGAACGTGTTATATCTAGAGATAGAGATATCCTAGGTTGATACGATAACATCAGAATTATTGGAACTTAATGAGTTTAATTGGGTTAAATTGCGCATGCGAGAGGTGGTAATTTACTTGGTTAAATATATTTGTGTAGCCTGAGAGGGAGCATAGTGCCATTAGAATAATTGTTATTTCAACCTGTAGAATAATCATGTTTAGTAATTAGACCTTTGTTAGGTGAAATCCTGAATCCCTAATAGTTGCTTAATTGGTAATTTCTGGTATTAATTAGATTCTTTACTTTAGCTCATTTAGATTAAATCCATTCATAATTTCTTGTTTAAATTTGTTGGTTCTCTAGAATTGAATACTTAACAATTAATTAAATTAGTCTCTATGGGACGATATTCTGGAATACTCCGGTTTAACTATTCTACAGTGATTTGTGCGCTTGCAAATTATTGTGATCAGGTATACTGCGATGTAGGGGACATGGACGTTTGTCATTTCTTGCTTGGCAAACCTTGGCAGTATGATCGTGATGTTTCGCATTCTGGAAGGAGTAACCAGTATCAGTTCGAAAAGGATGGTGAAAAATATATCATGTTGCCTCTGAAGAATAGTGAGAAATCAAGGGAGCAGAATACCTTTCTGTCTGTGATTAAGGATTTCAGATCAGAAATGAAGGAATCTAATGAGTTGTATGCATTGGTGGTGAAGCATCAAGTTGAGTTGCAAGTGGATGAGCACGCAGATTTGGTGCAACCGTTGCTGTTGGAGTTCAAGAATATCATGCCAGATGATATTCCAGATGGGCTGCCTCCTATGTGAGATATCCAGCATCACATTGATCTTATTCCTGGGGAGAGATTGCCAAATATGCCTCATTACAGAATGAACCCAAAGGAAAGTGAGATTTTGAAGGAGAAAGTGGATGAATTGCGGAAAAATGGGCTGATTCATGAGAGCATGAGTCCTTGTGATGTACCTGCATTGTTGACACCTAAGAAAAGTGGAAGATGGAGAATTGTGTAGACAGCAAAGCCATAAATCGAATTATTATGGGCTATAAATTCCCAATTCCTAGGCTGGATGATATGTTGGATAGGCTTAGTGGTTATGCTTGGTTTTTCAAAGATGGATTTGAACAATGGGTATCACCAGATTCGAATTAGGCCAGGTGATGAGTGGAAAACGACATTTAAGACGAAAGAGGGATTGCTTGAGTGGCTGGGCATGCCATTTGGGTTATCCAATGCGCCTAGCAGTTTCATGAAGCTGATGAATCAGGTACTGAAACCTTTTCTTGATCAGTTTGTTGTGGTGTACTTTGATGACATATTGATTTATAGTAATTCTGAGAAATAGCATTTGTCGCACTTATGGCAAGTGTTAGAAGTCATGTAGCAAAATAAATTGTATGTCAACCTGAAGAAGTGTAACTTCTTAACTCGTCAGCTATTATTCTTGGGGTTTGTGATATCTCTAAGTTATCATCCATTGATGAAGTGATTTTGTTTTTAATTTTTAGCTAAAAAATCTTTAGCAAATGAGAAAAATAATGTGACTTACTTTTTTTTATATCAAAATAATTTATATTAAGTATAATAGCAAGAATTTTTTATTTCTTTTTATGACCAAATAATGAAAAGTTATGATTTTAAAATCTTAATCAAGTGACGGAAGGAGTGAACAAATCATGTAAAAACATGGATTCAAACTCGACCTTTCTCCTTCCCTCATTAAGGATGAAAATTTTCATGAAAATTAAACGAATGTTATAAAATAAAACATGAAACATGATTATTAGAACTTTTTTCTTCCTTTTAATTTCATCCCTGGCCCTACCAGTGGAACTTGGATTATCTGCAAGACTGCAACCATATTTATTTCAGGCTATTTCACCATTTCCCCGAACGATAGTGTTTTGGACATTTTGCTACTAAAAAATTATTTTAGATATTTTACCTCAAGGAGTTTTATTTGGCAGTCATGTTGCTTCTTTGTCAATATAATTACTCAATTTTGATGATAAATCTTAATTTAATTACTCCATGTTAATATATCAATGTAAAGCCAAAGTTTGAAAAAACAAATTATTAAAGTGGAATAATTAAATTAAGATAAATTGTTAAAATGGAGTAATTATATGGCCAAACGGATAATAGGGCACCTAAACAAAACTTCTGAGCGTAAAATGTCTAAAACAAATCTTTATGGGGAAAATGTCCATAACTCCATAATTAATTACCGAGGGATCCAATAGTAATTAATCAATTCGTTCTTATCCAATAGTAATTGAACTTCAAAGATGGAAATTTTATTCATTGATGCTATCTAAAGGAACTTTGACAATATTATTATTATTATTGAGTAGTAATTGGGTGATAGACAAACACCACCGTATTCGAAAACGAAAGCCAAAGTAAGGCAACAAGAAACGAGAACATTTTTCAACATGAGTAAGTGCAAATGCAAGTTTGCGCAAGAAGACATGAAGCCCCAATTACTAAACCAGGATGTTTCTGATTGCAATCTTTCGAGCAGATATCATTTGTGCAATTTGGTGAAGATGATGTCTCCACGCATCTTTGCGCCGCTATTTCTTCTCCTGTATGTCCATTAAATCAGAAATTAAACAAATTAAGTCCATTAATAACAAAAGGAAAAACAGTTGATAATTTTTGCTTTGATTGAATAAAACTTATGATAGATATATATAAAGGTATATATGGTGATGGAATTTTACCAGTAGCCGCAAAAAGAAGAAGCAGCATGAAAATGGCAGCAATTGAGACTTGGATGTTCTTCATCATGATGACAATTACTTTTGTTTTTGGTTTGTTTGTGTAAATGATGGAGAGGAGATTAGAGTGAGTTCAGAGTATACAAATATGGGAAATCTATTTATACTGTAATAATGAGAAGACAAGTGGAAGAAGGGTGTACACCTGGAAAAATCTTTAAAAAGTAAATATTTAGAATGCAAATCTAGAAAATCTTTGCAGTAGTGCAATAATTAATGAAATATTTAAGAGGGGCAAAAAAGTATACTATGCATTTATTTTATTACATATCCTTTAAATCAACAATGTAAGATCTCCAACCAAAAATAAGTAAAACTATAGATTTGTACTCTATATATAAGGACTATATTGAACTTTTAAATAGTATAAGGACTTCTTAGGGATTTTCACCAATATAGAAACATAGTAATATTTTGGGACAATATTTATAAGAAAATTGACTAATTTCCTTCTCTAACCCGAAATAGGGGTGACCAATTCTCGGGAACCCGAGTTATCTACCAAAACGATCAAACTTGGGTAATTAACCGGGTCGATTAAGTCGGTTAAAACGATTAATTCGATAAAAATACTTGGTTAACTTGATTAAGTAAGTCCGGTATGGGTAAAAAATGTTTTCATCGGTTAACTGAGTTTCCCGGATTTATATACCCTTTCATTACTTTGAAACTTAAGGTTTAGAAATACAAGACACATGGCACTCACTATATGAGTAGTTTTTGACAATTTTTTTTTAAATGGATAATTTTTTTAAAATGATATAAATAAAATTTAAATACTTATATTTATCCTCTAATTGGTAGTTTTATCTAAAATGGGTAGTTTTTATTTTATTTTGAATTTTTAAAAACTGAGATTGTGTCCAAGTCAACTCGTCACACAAACTCAGAACTTGCCTTTATAATAATATAGATATTACCTTGAATTTTTATGTTGTTTGTTGAAACATTATACTTTTTTCAAAGACATAAACATACTTATTACAATATTCTATTATTATTAAGCTAGACGTTTATTAAAATTCTTTGCATTCAAAAACAATTTTGTAATTAAAAAAATTCTATTAACTCTTTTATTACCCGAATTTATCGATATAATTCAATTAATCGGTTAATCAGTTGAGAACCATTTTAGATTAACTCAGTTAATATTTATATGATGATAAGCTAATTCGATTAAGAGAATTCCTTGCTCGAATGCTCACCCTAGTCCCGAAATAATTTTATAAAGCAACCTAAAGATAAAATTGCATTCGGCTGGTTAATACCATATGATTGAGGTTCCGTTTGGTTGATGGGAATGTTTTATTCTCATACCACATGACTAAAAATGTTTTATTACCAGTTTTATGACTAGTAATATTTTCCTTTTCAAACCATAGATAATTAAATTAAATAAGGGGTACAAAAGTAAATAACACAAGAAAAGGTATGAGAATGTAACATTAACACTTATATGGGTAGGTATGACATTCCTGTTAGGATTTTGACTCAAATTCTAGTTAGATTTGGATTAGGATTTTTTAGGCCTATTGCTTGGTGAACAAAAAGACTTGGTAAACAAGAATTCTAGTAGGAAAAGGATTACTTGGAGGCGGGTCCGGCTCCAGTCCATTACTCTTGCTATCCAGTGATTTCCAATACAATTATGGATTGATGACACGTGTTAAATTTACTTTTAACAGTGAAGATTAATTTGGCTAACCCTTCACAGTTCACACCGTTACCAAGCTTGCTCTCTGTATTTTTTCACTCTTCTTCTCTGTTTTGCACCATCAACCGTCGTGAACACACAAACCCTCTCTGTAGCGATTACCATAGCCACAAACCTTGTCTCTCAAATTCTTTTCTCCAAAGGGATTTTTTTCCCTAATTAAGAAGTTTCTTATTTTCATTTGTTCCCAATGGAAACATTATAGTCTTCTAAGTTTGGAATAAATAAACCTTTGAATTTATGTTTTATAGCCATGGAGTTAGTCCACAATTGAAGGCTTCTTCCAGGAAGACACGGAATGGACAATAAGAGAAGAATTCAATCTATTTTCATCATAAAAAGGAATAGAAGATTGATGAGATGTGAATTCCACCTACTTCTCGACACATGGAGATATGGGGAAAATAAGGGAGAAAACAAAATAAAAAGATCAATGATATTGATAATGAATAGCTCTCCAATTCGAAAACTATGGAGTGCCTTAGAGGATCGACTGGAGTTAGTGAGGGAGATTTTTTATTTTTATTTTATCGTCTGGACTTTGGAGTTTGGAGAGGAAGACAAAGTAACGGTGAGAAGACTGCGTTAAGTCCTAGTTTTAATCTTGTCCGTAGAAAACTAGAAAACTAATAGAATAGGTGGCATCAATCTATGAGTATATTGAAAATCACTGGATAGCAAGTGTATTGGACTGGAGCCGGACCCCTTGGAGGCTAAGTTTGTGCATGTATAAATAGAGATTTTCTATATAGGGTTTTGTATGCTTGGAGAAAAGATGTAGTCTAAGGGTTAGATTTGGGTGGAGGCACCCCATAGGACAAAAGGATGGTTCTTATGGGTGTGTATGATGTTAGAAAAAATATTGACCCATGTAATTTTAATTAACTAAGATAAATATTTTTTTAAGTGATATTATCTAAATAAATCTGTTTAAAAAAATAACAATAAAATCAAATCAAAACTACCCACTATCTCTGGGTATCTGGAAGTTAACAGAAACGTGACTCTGGAGTTCCTTGATGATAGGAACCATTAGTTAAGTTACGTGAAAAATTGAAAGGGTCCCTAGTCTAGTCTATATAAGGTTGCCTGTAAACCATCAAAATGTAATTCTTTTTGCTCTCAACTAGAAATAGACTAGAAGATCACTTTCTTAAAAAAAATCAAAAGATTTGTTCAACGCAAGAAGAAGGCTTCAATTTTCAGCCATATCTACCAAGCCAGGTAACTCAATTCTTATCAAAATCTATATCAGTATTCTATTTTTCACACTTGATTTTATAAAGTTTCTATTTTCATATGGTCTCAGAGCCTGCTTGTGTGAAAATAGAATCTATAAAGTGGCGATTTTGATATATATTACGGTATCAATTTTTTTTTCCTCTGATATATTGATGATTGAATGATCAAATGCGTATCCTGTTATTTTTGATTTCGTGGGTTTTATTTCTAAAGCTATTAAATTAGTTCGTTATGTGCTTTTGTTTTGGATTCTGGACATTAGCTTATAGCTTTTATAAAAATTGGAAACAAGATTAATTGGTTTACAAGCAGTAATATTTTTTCTTGGAATGAGTTTCGGCTTTTCATTTTTTTTTGTTGTATATATATTCAAATTGCAGCAGGTACATATTATATGGTTTTGTATATATATATATATATATATATATATAGTATTTATATATACTATGCTTTTTGAAAGTATTCATATGGCTTTTGTCATCTTTTGTATGGTTGATTTTGCAGCCATGTTTTGTTACTTTTTAAGGCATGATTTCATTTTATTATGTAAAGTATACATTGGTTAATATGCTGTTTTTCCAAGCATGTTTCGTAATAATGTTTCTGTACTGCTATATTATTAGTTGTCATTTTTTCCGATATACCTTGGTGCAATTTACATGAACAGTAGATTTGGCATGTATTCATGTTATTATTAAGTATTTTAAATCATTAACTTAAAGAGTAGCCACAACATCTTAAGTTAATTGGTTTATATAAAGATGGTAATTTAATTGTTTTACAGAATTAATTATTTTGTCCCACAGGGAGGTAATTAACTCTGTAAAATGATTCAAGTAATAAAACTGAAATTACATCAAAACTAAATTTTCCTAGACCCACAGGCATGGATTATTTCTTTTTGATGGCATGAGATTGAAGTTAGTGAATTCATATGCATGCTGCACCTTTACCCACAGGGAGGTTTGAATTTGCTCATTTAAATTTAATTGTGTTCTTGGATTTTGCAGTTGTTTCTACTGTTATAGTTAATGAAGCTGCTATGATTCCAACACTAACTGGGGATGAAAATTTCTCTGACTGGAAGGACCTTGATTTGACGCTTCGGGAGGACAAACCTGTTCTTACCGATTCAAGTGCGCAAAGTGAGAAGGATTTACTTTCTCAGTGGGAGAGATCCAACCGTTTGAGCATGATGTACATCAAAATGTACATCAACAAGTCCATTCGGGGTTCAATTCCAGAATGTGATGATGTCAAGGACTACATGAAAGCCATTGAAGATCAGTTTGCAAAATCTGATAAGGCTTTGGCTTGCACCCTGATGCAGAAACTTTCAGGTATGAAGCACAACAATTCTAAGGGTGTGCGTGAGCACATTATAGAAATGAGAGACATTGCTGCTCAACTTAAGTCTCTTGAGATTGAGTTTTCTGAGTCTTTTCTTGTTACCTACATTCTCAACTCTCTTCCTAATGAGTATGGACCTTTTAAGATCTCTTATAACACACATAGAGAGAACTGGTCTATCAATGAACTCTTGGTTATGTGTGTGCAAGAGGAAGAGAGGCTGAAAACTGAGAAGCTGGATTTAGTTTTCCTGGTTACTCAAGATGATAAAGGTGATAAGAAAAGGAAGGGCTTTCTGAAAATGAAGAGGGAAGGAAAAACTCCAATGAAGTAAAATGGAGTCAAGTGTTTCTTCTGCAAGAAAGCTGGACATATAAAGAAAGATTGTCAAAAGTACCTCAAGTGGCTCGAAAAGAAAGGTAAACTCATCTCTTATGTCTGTTGTGAATCTTTATTAGTTAATGTTCCTCATTATACATGGTGGTTAGATTCGGGATCAATGGATCATATTTCTACTACTATGCAGGGCTTCCTAAACCTGAGGAAACCAAGGGAAAGTGAGAGGAATATGTACTTCGGAAATCGGTTGCCTTCAAGAGTTGAAGGAATAGGGACTTTCAGGATCGTTTTCAAATCTGGCTTTGTTTTAGACCTTGAAGATACTTTTTATGTTCCATCTTTTTCTAGAAACTTAGTTTCTATCAATAAGCTAGACAAACTTGGTTTTGAACTAAGATTTAAAAATTCTGCTGTTTCAATTTTAATGGATGATGTTTCTGTTGGTTTTTGTTATTTATCTGATCGCTTATATAAATTAGATTTGGATCCTGATTATGAGAATGGTTCATTAACCATGCAAACGATTTCTGGTAATAAAAGATGTGCTATAAACGAAAACTCCTCTAAGTTGTGGCATACAAGATTGTGTCATATCTCTATAAAGAGAATTAAAAGACTGATAAATGATGGAGTCCTCACTACTCTTGATTTTACTGATTTTGACACTTGTGTTGGTTGCATCAAGGGTAAGCTAACTAACAAGTCCACAAAAGGAGCTAGAAGAAGCACTGAAACATTAGAGATTATACATACAGACATTTGGGGACCCTCTCCTATTGCTTGTTTCACTGGGCATAAATATTTTATCTCATTTATCGATGACCATACAAGATTCATGTATCTCTATCATCTGTATGAAAAATCAGAGGCTTTGGGTGCCTTTAAAGTTTTTAAGGCAGAAGTTGAGAAACAAAAGGGAAAGACTATAAAGATTGTAAGTTCAGATAGAGGAGGAGAATATTATGGGAGATATACAGAAATGGGTCAAATGCCAGGTCCATTTGCAAAATTCCTGCAAGAAGAGGGCATTGTTGCTCAATATACCATGCCTGGGATACCCCAGCAAAATGGTGTTGCAGAACGTAGGAATCGTACTCTTATGGACATGGTAAGAAGCATGTTGAGCTATAATGACCTACCTTTAAGTTTATGGGCTGAAGCCTTAAAAACCGTTGTTTATGTCTTAAATAGAGTTCCAACAAAAGCAATTCCTAAAACACCTTTTGAATTATGGAATGGTTGGAAACCCAGTTTAAGACACTTGAGGTTTTGGGGTTGTCCAATAGAAGTGAAGGTTTATAACCCAAACATAAAGAAACTGGACCCAAGAACAATTAGTGGTTACTTTATAGACTATCCACTAAATTCCAAGGGATATAGGTTTTATTGTCCTTCACATTCACCGAGAATTATTGAAGCCAGAAATGCTAAATTTCTTGAGGATCATGAATCAAGTGGGAGTTGTTCTCCTCGTAAGATTGAAATTGGGGAAGAACAAAAATTAGATGAATCTCTTGTAAAGAATTTGATTGTTTCTCAATATGAACCTTCAGAACCTATTAGTGAACAATCAAATCAAGAATATCCTTTGCAAGTAGATGACAATCCCACCAATACTGCTACTGAAAATGTACAAACTGTACAAGAAACAGTAGAATTAAGGAGATCCAATTCAAAAAGAAAAAGAACAATTTCTGATGACTTTCTAGTATATTTACAAGAGTCTGATTTTAATATTGGACCTAAGGATGATCCTAATTCATTTTCACAAGCCATGAGTAGTGAAAACTCTTCACTTTGGCATGAAGCCATGATAGAAGAAATGGAATCAATGACTAAAAATCAAGTCTGGAAACTCGTCCAATTACCAAAGAGCATCTCCACCATTGGTTGTAAATGGGTTTACAAAACCAAAAGGGATGCTTATGGTAAAATTGAATGATATAAGGCCAGACTTGTGGCTAAAGGTTTCACTTAGAAAGAAGGAATTGATTACCATGAAACTTTCTGTCCAGTCTCTAAGAATGATTCTTTTAGAATAATTATGGCTTTAGTAGCTCATTTTGATTTAGAGTTACATCAGATGGATGTGAAAACAGCCTTTTTGAATGGGGATCTTGAAGAAGAAGTATACATGAGTCAACCTGAAGGTTTCTCAAGTAATAACAATTTAGTTTGAAAATTAAAGAAATCAATATATGGGCTAAAGCAAGCATCTCGCCAATGGTATGTCAAGTTTCACAACATTGTGACATCTTTTGGATTCACTGAAAATGTTGTTGATTCTTGTATATACTTCAAGATGAGTGGGAGAAAATTCATTTTCTTAGTTCTATATGTTGATGACATTCTCCTTGCAAGCAACAACTTAGCTTTGCTACATGAAACTAAAGAGTTCCTTTCACAAAACTTTGAAATGAAGGATTTAGGTGAAGCTTCTTATGTCATTGGCATAGAGATTCATAGAGATAGGTCCCAAAGGACATTGAGTCTATCTCAGAAAGCCTACATTACTAAAGTTTTGGAAAGATTTAGAATACAAAGTTGTTCACCAATAGGTGCACCAGTTATTAAAGGAGATAAATTTTATTTATCTCAATGTCCTTAAAACAATTTGGAAAAAGAACAGATGAAGGACATTCCTTATGCATCTGCTGTTGGCAGCCTTATGTATGCTCAGGTTTATACAACACCTGACATAGGTTTCGCAGTAGGAATGCTTGGTAGATACCAAAGCAATCCTGGCCTTGATCATTGGAAAGCTGCAAAAGGGTTATGCGCTATCTGCAAGGAACCAAGAACTACAGACTTACATAAAAACAATCTGATAACTTAGAATTGATCGGTTATTCAGATTCGGATTTTGGTGGATGTGTGGATACAAGAAAGTCCACTTCAGGATACATATTCATCTTAGCTGGTGGTGCTGTATCTTGGAGGAGTGCTAAGCAAACAATTGTTGCTTCATCTACCATGGAGGCTGAATTTGTTGCATGTTACGAGGCAACATCACAGGCATTATGGTTGAGAAATTTTATTTCCATATTAAGAGTTGTTGATTCTATCACAAGGCCCTTAAGGATTTATTGTGACAACTCTTCTGCAGTATTCTTTTCTAAGAATGATAAAAGTTGAAGTCGCAGCAAGCACATCAATATAAAGTATCTTGTTGTTAGAGATCATGTAAAGAAGCAAGAAGTGGATATTCAACACATTAGCACAGAATTAATCGTTGCAGATCCTTTGACTAAAGCATTATCTGCAAAACATTTCAAGAGTCATGTGGATTATATGGGACTTATTAATTCTTGTTAAAATTAATCAGCTTCTTTAGGAGGTATATTATTCTTAGAATTTTGCAAGTTTATTTTTGTGCACATTAAGGTTTATGTTTCTGAATTCAGTTTGGACCTTGAATGGTTGAAGAATTTCATTCATAAAGTGTTAACTTGTTTAGTTTTCTTTTAAAGAGAATCATGCATTGTAATACATGGAAGGGAATATTCGAATTAGTATGCTACCGCCATGATTCATGTTATGTGACTCTTTATTTGAGAATGTTTGTGATTGCTAGATTATACTAGTTATGGTCATATTTGGAACAGATTGATAATATCACTATTAAAGCTTTTGATTAAAATTATATGGTTCAAGTGGGAGAATGTTAGGAAAAAATATT
>AWUE01013044.1:0-21524 GCA_001974825.2 Corchorus olitorius
TTGATTCTAAAAAATGCTTCCGAAATTTTGTGATTTTGATTGCCGGTCAATTTAATATCGTATAATTTTTTGTCCACATATCCGATTGAAGTTATTGAAGTGTCAGTTAAAAGGTTATTGCATCATTTACGACTTTCTTGAAGGACCCGAAAGCTAAATTTGATCTACGAGTTTCATGAAGGGCTCAAATGGGAGATTTTATGCTTCAAGATCTCCATTAACAAACATTTTCTTATTTGGATTATTTATTAAATAACCCTCATATTTTTCTATTTTATACTACTTAGTTCTTTACAAATTCTATCTTCATTTAAGATTTATTTTTTTATTCTTTGTTCTATTTGTCCGATTAAGTTGATTCATGTGTCTATTAAAAGGTAATTTCATGATCTACAACTTTCATGAAGGACTCAAAAGCAAATTTTTATGTTTTAATTCTAAAAAAATGTTTCCTAAATTTGGTCGTTTCGATTATTGGTCTATTTAATACCATATAATTTTCTATCCACATGTCCGATTAAAGTTATTCAAGTGTCGGTTAAAAGGTTACTGTATGATCTACGACTTTCATGAAGAACCCGAAAGTTAATTTGAGCTACGAGTTTCATGAAGGGTTCAAAAGGGAATTTTTATGTTTCAAGATATCCATTAAGAAATAATTTCTTATTTGAATTAGTTATCAAATGACCATCATACTTTTCTATTTTATACATTTTATGCTACTTAGTTCTTTACAAATTCTATCTTACTCGATTTAACACTTCATTTTTTATTTTCTTTGTTCTATTTGTGCAATTAAGGTAATTCAAGTATCTATTAAAAAGTTATTTTATTATCTACAACTCTTTCATGAAAGACTCAAAAGCTAATTTTTATGTTTAAATTCTAAAAAATACTTTTAAAATTTTGTGATTTCGATTGATAATCTATTTAATTTCATATTTCATATATTCTTTTTTATCCAGATGTTCGATTAACAAAGATTCACAAAGATCCCTTCATAAAATTTTCGACCCGCAGCGAAACGCGGGCCAAAAAAACTAGTAAAAGGAATATGACCAGTTTTCTGAGATTTGCAAGATCAACCCATAATATGGTAGAGACAATCAAGAAGCTACCACTTTGTCTAACAAGATGCTTTAAGGTTCATTCCGCAATGTTAAATGTTAAGTATCTAAATTAGGAGTTTAGGACAAAATGATCCTAAAGAATTCTGTACATTCCCTGAAACCAAATATACAAATCTCACCACAAATAAGTGGTCAAGTTAAATGCCAAGGTTATCTACGGTGGGAAAATCTCTGCATTTCAGCTTCAAGCTTCCTAACATTGTCAACAACAACTTGAATTTTGGAAGATAGCTCTTCTGTTTGCTCTTCAACGCTATTCATAAAACTGAACAACTTTTCTCGATAAGCTGAACATAGTTGCTCCTGGCGTGCTAACTCCATTGTGAGTTCTTCAATTTTCTTGTCCTTATCACCCTAAGAAAATGAACAAACCACTCATTTTCTGCAGCCGAAGTGAATAAGAATTAAGAACAAAAAAGACGAGTAATTATAGAATTATAGAATGTCTCATGTATAGATACCTAACAATCTATAATTGTGGAAGCACCGATGAAATATTCCCTACAACTTTTATGAGCAAACTCTCATCCTTTATCATATTAGATAAGAGCCTAATAAGTCCCCAAAGTAAGTTACTTAGGGTTAGGGTATGACAATGCAATATCTATACTTGCGTATAGTCATACACTCAGCACAAAAGCACTCATCTGAAGGTATTTCAACCCGGAGTACAGCTGCATAACTTCAACTATCCTCATCCTTGTCCAACAAAAAGTAACATTGATTTTTATGTTGACACATTTTCAGAATTAGGAAGGTTTGAAGGACATTGCCCATAAAGAACATTTAAAGGAATGAACCACAAGTCTTAATACCAAAAGTTGGCAACACAATCATTAATCGCGGTTTTAATCAATGGGTCAGGAAAAAAGTTACTTCATACGTTAGCAAATGATTTTAAAGCAGAAATTAAGTTCAAACTTCTAACAGAAGTGGTGAGCAAAATTTCAATCAAGATCAAAATCCCGGTGAAAGAAATTCTCACCCACTGAAGGCATATTCTATAATTTTAAATTCTCAAAAAAAAAAAACCTGCCTCACATGTATAAATATTAATAAAAGAAATTAAAATTGGCCGTGTCAAAGTTTAAATCCTAAGGCTCAGATATAACAGACAAGAAAATTTTAACTTTTTTACAGTATTAACTAATTTCAAATTTCGTGTTTATTTAAGAGTCAATTTGACAAAGTTTGAGCCTTTTATACTTTATTCTCTTTTCATATAACGATTTATAGTTTACTTTTATAACAAGAGAGTTGATAGAACTCACCGTGGTACTAAATCCATTGGCTGTTACAATAAGAGGATGATTATGCTCCTTTTCAAATCTCGTAACAACCCATTTTCCAGTTTTTTCCATCTTGACCAAGATAGTTGCTTTGCAACCTTCTCGTGCACTAGGACGTGGCTTTTTCTCTGGTCCAAATGAACCCTTATTATTAGGAGAGAAACCTTGCTTGTTACATCCTAGACGGCGAGCAAGCGTTCTTCCATCAATCCCTGAGCGACGCCGCTGCATAATGCGCACCACAAATCCTACCCGTCTTGCATACTCCGTGTAGAAATTCCTAGCATCATCTTCGGATTCAAATTCCATTCCCACGTACGGTTCTAAGATTTCACTTCCTTCTGGTTCAGCTGTTTTTTCTTCAACTGAGCCGTCTACAGTCCCAACTTCCTTGTCCAAATCCACTGTTACCAAAAAAATTAATTAATTAATTAATTAACAATTCTAGGGTCATTTTTGTTTTTATCTTTTTATGCTGAGCAAAAACGACAAGCTCATATAACTTTAAAGATAAAAATGTTATGCTTTTCATGTAATGCAAATCCCAAATTTTGTGCTTTGCTCCCTTAATGACTCATATCAAAAATAATTTTCTGAACTTCCCCAATATATATGGACTTTGAGATAAGCACATGAATTCAAAGTGCTACAAGTAGGAAAGGAATAAAATTCAAAGATGAAAAAGTACTGGTGACAAGAAAGTTTTACAATCAAGCAAATGTGCTGAAAGGTTTAAAAATTATACAAACAATATGAAATTTAAACTTGCTATATGAAATTTAAACTTGCTACAATTACAGGATAGAGAAATCAAAAGCACAACATCATGTATTTTCCTTATGGAGCTAAGGCTAAATAAATGATTAAACTAATGCAACCAAGGTGTAAACTTAAAAATCAAATTCCTTAGATGGAAATATCATAGTGTGCCTTATAAAAGAAGCCAAGAATATGGAAGCTTGATGATAACGATACCAGAATGCCATCACTTAAGACAGTTGTTCAAGCACGCGTTGACAAAACAGATGTAACCGATCATAAAACAATAGACTGAGGTTATTGATTGCACCATATAGCAAGTGTTGCACAGATACCGACATGAATAACAGAATTGAAACAGATACCATAACCAAAATTGGTATATATTCACAAAAACCAGACCGGAAGACAAACAAATCAAATAACTTCATCTTCCAATTTCTTTCACAGAAAGTTTTTCATCTGACTGAACTTCAAAAGATATTAGTAAGATACAAGAGAAATAAGAACCAAATGTAGAAGGATAATGGAAATTTGGATGACTATAACTACACTAGAAATTAACATAAATGGAATCTAGAATACTTATTTCAATTTCTTACCAGATGACCACTAAATAGATAAAACATTGCAAACAACCATGAGTCTAAATCCTCCAAGAACAATGGTCAACAACACAGTTATGCAGAAATTTAACCTCATTGACCCATGGTAATAAAAGTGCCACTACCAACTTGACAAAATGCCATAAAACGCACTCGAAAAGAGCTCTGCTTTTATAACCCAACAGCTAATGTTAAGTTTTAATCCACTGGCCGCCCAACTCAAAGTTGAGATTCTAATGCTTATATTGTAGTGCTAAGAAAAATCAACTAAAGCTTTTTACCGGCAAATTCTTGAGTCTTGGCACTTACCATAAAGAGCTATGGATAATATGCAAAAGATCTTTTTAAAAACAGAAATAATGTAAAACCTTTTTCTAAGACAGCCAAAGTCATTCATTTCAGCTCATAAACTATTTTCCAAATGTTACTGCCAAAAAAAATTTCCAAATGCAGAGGATTAGCCAGATATTGAACAAAAGCAAAGTCCACTAATTATCTCTACTTTGTCTAAATGAAATCTAGAAGACTTATTTCAGTTTCTGACCAGATGACCACTGAATTGATAAAAAACCGTGAACAACCAGGAGTCTAAATCCTCCCAGAACAATGGTCAATGACAAAGTTATATAGAAATTCCACCTCATTGACCCATGGTAATAGAAGTGCCAGTATCAACTTAATAAAATGCCATAAAATGCACTCTAAAAAAACTCTGCTTTTATATCCCAACAGCAAATGCTAGGATTAATCCACAGGCCCAACTCAAAATTGAGATTCTTAATTAATTTCGTAGCACAGAGAAAAATCTACTAAAACTTTTTATATGCAGTTTCTCAAGTCTTAACAGTTAAGACATTGACGAACAAATGTAACGGATCATAAAACCATAGACATTGAGGTTATTGATTGCACCATATAGCAAGTGTTGCACAGATACCGACATGAAGAATAGAAATGAAACCGATACCATAACCAAAATTGGTATATATTCACAAAAACCAGACCAGAAGACGACAAGTACAGTACCAACTACCAACAGGTAAATAAACTCCATAGAATAAATTATTCAACCTTCATTTTAAAAATTATTTATCTCCAGAATCATATAGGAAAAAAACCTTTCCTTTTCTATAGGACTTTTCTCCCACCATCCAGCAACAACATAACAATTTGGGGATGAATGTACCAAATGTTACAGACTGTCCTTAATTGCATAAAATCATCCTAATCCTCAGCAATAATTAGAAATAATTTTCCTAAAAGAGCAATTCATTAAACTTTCCCCATATATTCAATACTCCAAATTACAAATATATTTACAGTAACAGTTTCTGTCAACAAAAACCCTAAAATTCTTGAAGCCAAAGATATAACATGCACAAGTGTTGTGACTTTTTGTCTCTGTCGAGTAAGAAAGCAGAAGGTGTTCTTAGTGTAATTTAAAGTAAATCAATGGAGGTAATATAGGAGGTGAGTACTTTAAGAGAGAATCAATAAATAGATAAATAATTTAAGAAAATAAAAGAAGATGATCGAAGCGTGAAAATGGAGGGAGAGGGGGGAAAAACTTACTGGAATCAGGAGTTTCTGAAAGACATGCAAAGATAAGTTGAGAGGCGATTGATTCTCTGATCTGATGCAGAAAGGAATACAAGGGCTCAATATGAAATGGGGGATTTCACCGTTGGATCCAAACGTAGATTGCCCAAACTATGGCTTTCGGGGCTTCTCTCCTGTGTTATTGCTCGCACCCAATTCGTTGCTCCCAACTCGTTGCTCCTTAGCCTTCACCGATTATTATGAATTCGGTTCGGGTTTTATTAGGCGGGTTAACCCAATCAAACACTTGTGATCCTAAATTGCAAATAATACTAGCTAGTCAGTGCTTCATGTACTGATGCACGCATAATTAGTAGAGCTGGAAATTGGGTGGGTTTGTGTGGGTTCGGGTATTTTCGGGTTTGGATTATATTGGTTTGGCTATTTTCGGGTTCGTGGCCGGGTCGGATTTGGGTTCGGGTTCGAGTTTGATTTCGATTCGATATTCAGAATCCGATCTGGATCCGGTTTCATCCCGATTTAAGTGTAAGCTCTTTTTTAAAGATCTTTTTTAAAAAAAACAATTGTTTTATCTTTTATATTATATAAGTTTATTGATAATATATAATATAATAATATAATATAACATGATTATCAATATATATATATATATTGAATAATTGTTAAAAATTACTAACAAATGATTAATAGTGAAAGAACAGTCTCATCCATAGAGACATTCAGAGAGTCCTGAAAACTCGACCACTCATTGAAAAAATGAAAACCCTTCTTCGGAAAGACTACGGTCACCGACCATTATCAAGTGGCGTGCAACATTTAAATTAATTGAATTAAATATAAAATACATATACTTTATCACTAATTTAAATTAATTAATGCTAATCAATTCTAAATTATTGCAAATTAAAACAAATTAAGCATTAAATTAAACAAATAATTAAAATGAAAGCCTTAAATTAAACAAATAAAAAAATGATAGACACTTAATTGAACCACTAAAGAACTTTGGGGACTAAACTGAACTAAAATAAGAGACTAGAATAACTAGATTGAACAAAGACAGAATTTTCGGTTTAAACATTTGTTTCTATTTCATCATCTGTTTTTGTCGACTCTTTAATTGTTTAAACAAAATTAAAATTTCATATATTTAATTAATTATACTTTAATTAGTTATAAGGGTACTTTTTAGTCTTTTGCTTTAAGTTATATATATATATAAATATTTAGTAGTTTAGCATTAGCACTTTTTATATTGATTAATGAATCATTTAATTGTAATCATTATTATATAAATTTTATTATATTCATATATATAATAGTTTTATTTAATATTAAAAGGAAATATGTTTTTTTCTAAATAATAAAATTTTTTATTTTATAAATATTATTAAATTCAAATTATTTTGGGTTCGGGTTCAGGTTTGGGCTTGGTCTCGGGTCGGGTTCGGGCTCGGGTTGCCTCGGCTTCGGGTATTTTCGGGCTCGGGTAATTTCAAGTTTGGACGGGTTCGGGACGTTGACTTTTCTGATCAACTCAGGTTTGAACGGGTTCAGATTCGAACGAGTTTCAAGTTCATTTTGCCAGCTCTAATTATTAGTTCTTTTTTAACCACTAATCTTTTTGGCCAATCCTATATAATGATTTTGAAAAATCAGCATTCAGCATATAATTATAATGTAGTTTTCGTCCTTTTGAGTTAACTACAAATTGAATTTTCCCTTTTTTAAGTGATTGAATATTGGCATTTGGGTTTTTTTTTTTTAGGAAATGCATCAACAACTTTCTAATTCTTTAAAAAATAAATAAATAAATAAATAAAACTAATGGTCTAAGCATATTGATGTGAGACTAGTTTATTGTTAAGGGATTCACATGTGAGGGAACATCCCATATTATGAAGAGATGGGTTCTTAGAGCCCCTTATATATATGAAGGATCCAAGAAACCATTAGTCTAGTCTTTTGGGTTCAGGTTGGTGTCCGACATGTATATACGCTGTTCGGTGGGCCTTGGTGAAGCAGTCAGGGCCCTGGTTCCTCTCCCAACAAGTGGTATCAGAGCTTGGTTAGACTTAATCAGTGTGGCCCATGAGCACGGTGAGCCTGGTGTGACCATCCAAGGGCGTGCAATTGTGGAGTGTTGGGCCCTCGCACTCCACGGGTTAAGTCTTGGAAGGCCGCTAATTGGCTTGAGACTTGACGGGTTGGACCGCACAGGGAGAGATGAGAACTCACAAGTGAATCGGGGGAGATTGTTAAGGGATTCACATGTGAGGGTTAAGTCTTGGAAGGCCGGTAATTGGCTTGAGACTTGACGGGTTGGGCCGCACGGGGGAGAGATGAGGACTCACAAGTGAATCGGGGGAGATTGTTAAGGGATTCACATGTGAGGGAACATCCCACATCATGAAGAGTTGGGTTGTTAGAGTCCCTTATATACATGAAGGACCCGAAAAACCATTAGTCTAAGCTTTTGGGTTCAGGTTGGTGTTTGACATGTATATGGGCTGTTCGGTGGGTCTTGCTGAAGCAGTTAGGGCCCGGGTTCCTTTCCCAACATTTTATAGCTATCGAAAGTGTAAAAAGGTAAAGTTCTTCTAATAAGTGTATTTTTGACTAATCGTACTTGTAAATTCTTTGTTAGAATAGAAGTGTTATATCACTTTCATTAAGGATTTCTTTGATAATATGGTTTTTTTACTGCATCCGGTATCCAGAACTTTGATAACATGTTTTTAAGTCAAACAACTTAAAGTCATTGTCACTAACAGTAAAAAAAAAAGCAATTCATTTTCCAATTTTGTTTGTCCATTCAAGATCAATAGGTCGAATAGATTATTTATGGCTACAGGGAGCAATTCAAGAAAATGCTCAAAAATGACTTATTCTCACTGCAACATACTCTCAGAAAACTTAATATTTTTTAGTGTAAACTACTTATCAA
Organism: Corchorus olitorius; assembly: GCA_001974825.2. Taxonomy (NCBI): domain Eukaryota; kingdom Viridiplantae; phylum Streptophyta; class Magnoliopsida; order Malvales; family Malvaceae; genus Corchorus; species Corchorus olitorius. Next base: position 8,291 of record AWUE01013044.1, read on the forward strand.
GTCCTAAATGCCCTAAATATCAATTAATTTATTCTCTTTAAAGAGATTAGACATACATTTCGAGTTTGCCCAAAAATGTAAGAATTTTGAATTCCCCTTTAATCAATGACTTATGGTTGACAATAAGTTTAAGACTCTTCCCTTCCACTTTTACATAGACATAGACATCTTTCTTCACCTTCATGTAAAAGAAAAAAGAATGTTGATTTTTAGGTAAATACCCAACTCAGAAGTAAAAGTTTGGCGAAATACTCCAATTAAGAAGAAGAAGAAGAAGAAGAAGAAGAAGAAAACCATGCACGTGTCAAACAATGATGTAGCCACATGGTCTTTTTTTTTATTGATGGTAATGGTGTGTGTACAACACGGATTCCGTCAGAAAAATGGCTAATCAGGTCGACTCATCTAACTTTTAGCCCTAATTAGATTCAATTAAAAGAATTAACCCTAATATGAGTATTTTGCCAAACATTTAATCTTTATTTGGATATTTACTCTAGATTTTTTTGTCAAAATTGTTCAAAATTGTCCTCTGCGGTATATATTTTTCTTAAGAAATTATGAAAATGAAATTACAATCATTATTTTTGAAATCGGATCGACAGGTCCGACTGGTTAAATCGAGTACATGAGGCCTATTTGGTCCGGACAATGTGTCAAATTTCCGGTCAATTAACAAAGTCAATACCCGTCGCTGACCGGTTGAATCGGATCGATTTTGACCGGTTCTAGACATGTTTGACTAGATTTAAAATTTTAAATTTTGAAAAATGATTTGTTGGTAGTGGGGTTTGAACCCACAACATAGTAAAAAACTTATAAACTACTTAACCACTCTATCAAAAAGCTTTTTATGTCATTGTTATCCAATAATTAATATTTATTATATATGAAATTCTTTTCTTGACCTCAATTTCCCTTATCAGACCGAACTGGTGACGGAACTGGTCAAATTGTCAACCGGAACCTCCACCGGTTCCATGACCAGTCCGGTTTTAAAAACCTTGATTACAATGTTAACACTGATATTACAATAAATTGGAAAAAGTATTCTCCTTCTACATAGAGATCTAGATCTTACTTTATTACTAGATGACTTATCTTTTTTATCATTCGGAATCTCGAACTTTCTTCGAAGGTGTCTAACTTGTCCAGCACCTAGCTCTTTACTTTAGCTCATGGGTGTTCCTCCCGAGAAAAAGGCTTTTGTGAAAAACAGGTGATCAATTCTAGGATCCCTTAAGTTAGATCATCATCTTAAGTTAGATCATCATCTTAATGTATAGGGCAAATGATTTTTAATCTACTGCTATCTTGAAAGATAATTGGACAAACATCATATTCAACAAATTAACTCGATAATATTAACTCAAAACACTAAAATTGAAAACCTAACGAATCTGTGGACGTTATTTAAAAAAAAAAGAATGAAGAGTTATCACTTGATACACCATCAGTGGAGCTTTTGGATTTCACAAACGGGTTAAAAAGTTGACACATACTCCACTTGATAATTAATTATATATTTAATATTTAAAATTATTCCCTAAGCAGACACATGTCAACCATTTAACCCTACATGTGTAGTCTGCTAAACTCCACTGATAATGTATTGTGTAATTTTCCTTAATTTTATATATTTAATATTCAAATCTATTCACTAAAAGGGGCGCATGTCAACCTTTTAACCATGCACGTGCAGTTTGTTAAATTACATCCATAACCAGGTGCGCGACGCGGGTCGGATTCAGATTAGTCAGGACAAAGCCCTGGATACCGGATGAGATACCAAGAAAAAAAAATTACATTGATGGTGGATGCAATTATTGAAAAAAAAAATCACGCTTCTCCTCCCTATGACAAAATAATCGACTAGATTATCTATAATCTATTCATAAATAAGAAAAAATAATGGAGTAAATGTATATTAATGAGAAAAATGTAATTTTTAATTTTACTTTTGCAAAATATATATTTTTTTAATGGCTAAATGTTCGAATTGCGAAAATGCTCCATGTCTAGTTGACCGGAGGCCTTTAATTGAACATTTTTTGTAACGTTAGGTCCTGATTTGAACTTTTTTCAATGTTAGATCCTGATTTAAGCATTTTAACAAACATTGGAGGAGCATTTAAGCTTTTTTTTTTTTGAAATCAGCATTTAAGCCTTTTTTAAATATAAATATATATGGTATCATTTTCATAGGTGGCAAGATTTGAGTACATCTTTTACTACATCTCTCCAACATTATTCAGATAGCGCTCGCTGCTCACGGAAGCCGGATTTCGTCAACTCGATTCTTTTTTGTCCTTCTAAGTTCTAATTTTACAATACGCCGTACCCTGCGGCGCACTGGATTCCAGCTTCGATCTTCAACAGAGTAAGTCCTTTCTCTCTGTTTCTCTAATTCCAACATCAAATAAAATTCTTCGAGTAAAGATTCACCAGTTCAATTAAATTATGCATTGATAATTTCCTTTTTCCTTATTCTTTTCTCAGTGGATGATGAAAATCTTTCCACTGAAGAACTCGAAAACGAATCAGTACAAAATTCAAATGGAAAAGAGTTGGATACAATCGAAGGAACTTCCGGCGAGGAACCGTATGTCGGAATGGAATTCGAATCGGAGGAAGCAGCAAAAGTGTTCTACGACGCCTACGCCACACGTGTTGGGTTCATCATGCGCGTCGACGCTTTTCGCCGTTCAATGCGTGACGGTAAAGTGGTTTGGCGGCGACTCGTGTGTAATAAGGAAGGGTTTCGAAAGCTAAGGCCTCGTCGGAGTGAAAATAGGAAGCCCAGAGCGATTACAAGAGAAGGGTGTAAAGCAATGATTGTAGTGAAGAAAGAAAAATCGGGGAAATGGGTGGTTACGAGGTTTGTCGAGGAACATAATCATCAGCTGGTTCCTATTCCTACTAATGGTCGGAGAAGCATTCTTCTGTCACAAACGCCGGTAAGTTTTTCTTTTTTTGCCCCGTTTGTCTTTTTAAGAAACAGATTCTATATGAAATTTACTTATTTTTATGAATTTGTAATAGTAGGAACTGGTAATAATTAACATTGTTAAAGAAAGGGTCTTTTTTTTTAAAAAAAAAAAACAGTTTGAGAATGAACCATTATTGGTAAATGCAAGTTGATTGTAGTATTTTTGAGGAGTAAACTCAATGGTTAATTGAATATATTAGGCGGATTTTAAAACAGGAACAAGTTTTTGAGGTGTTCAAGGACTGCAAAAGCTTAGGTCAGTTTTACATCTCAGTTGGAGAATTAGTGAAGAGTATGCAAAAGATTGACTATCTTTTTGCTACTTGCAAAAGATTGACCATTGAAATGTGATCCGATGCCTTAAGAATTAAGATGTAGGAACATTTATGGAATCATAATTTGGTAATCAAGTTGAAAGATTTCAATCAGGCAACCTAGCAACACAATTAGTTCTTACTAATAGAACAAAGAGTATGCAATGTTTAAAGTAAGAGTGAGCTCAATGTCAGTTCTACTTTAAATTAAAGCTTGGAGCTGTACTAATAATTTTTCTACGTTTCTGTAAAAGTTTGAAGTGCAACTCTGACTGTTCTTAGACCTTCAAAGTTGTGTCAAGCTGTGTTTTGATTAGTGAGGCTAACATAGACAAAAACTCTTGCAAAGTCATGCCTAGTAATGTGGTGAATATGTTTGTTTATAAGTTATATTGTGTATCTGAAAAATATACCATTAACATATGGTTGGTTAGGAATGAGACTATTATTGTTAAACCTGAGCTTGAAGTTCTGCGACCCCTTAATTTTTATATAAGTTTCCTTTTGTCAAACAGGATCATTGGGAAAGGTTTAACTGTTAAACAATTTGCTTAAGATTGGATCACGTATTTTGTTACTATAGGCAGATAAGAATTGCATTTCAAATACGTTCACCTGACCTTGAGCTCTTCCACACTGATTGGAGCCACTTGTTATGTTTATAAAATTGTATATTTGGGAGGTGTTACAATACCATTGGTAGGAATTTTGAATCTTGCACATGGAAAAGAAGATAGATTTGATATTTAAGTGTATTGCATGCTTATTCTAATGTCTTTGAGGGAATATATTTGATGATATAATGCAATAGGAGTACTAGTGATCTAGTTGAACTGGGATTTGAAATCTGAATTGGCTATTTAAGCTAGCATGTAGACTAGACTATAGTGTGGGAATGCACGTAAAAATTTACATATGGAACCAGCGATATCATTTTCTTTTTTTATTTCGATCTATACTATGAAAATAGAGCAGTTATTTATATCTTTCCTCAATGAAAGCAGAAGAGCTGGAAATTCTGCTTCAGCAGCTTCCGAATCTTAACATGCAAAACCAGTAGATAGTCTGAATAATTTGAGTTGCTTGCTTGGTATGTTAAATTTGAGAACTTATGGATTCTTTTGAAATATCTGTGTGCCTGTATGTCAACCAGCTTGAACCTTAGAAATGAAAATGGTCGTACCAAACCACTTGTTTTTCAGGTGCTTTCAAGTAGGACTTATTTGGGTTCTTGTTATTCTTAAAACATCCATAGCGTATTGGCAAAATTAACAATGCTGTTCCTTTCCCCATTGCTATAGGATGAGAAAGATGTAAAGATTCGAGAATTGACAGCTGAGTTACAACGGGAACGAAAGCGCTCTGCAGCATTTCAAGAGCAGCTTGATATGGTATTAAGAGAAATGGAGGAGCACTCCAATCACCTATCTAGGAACATTGATGATATCGTTCAAAGTGTAAGGGAAATTGAGTCAAAGCAGGTGGCCAGTTAATTAATAAAACTGTACAATTTGTTTGACATTCTCTTTGGTCTCAACTGAGTGGCTTGTAACCTAGGTTTCTGTTATCCCTTTTTCTTTTTTTCTTTTTCTTTTTTTTTTGGATGAAGTAATCTAGGTTCTTGTTTCTTTTCTTTTCTTTTCTTTCCGTGGGAGGGGGAGGAAGGGTATCCATCACGTAGATTGAGGTGAATCACCATGTACTTGTAAGAAAATGAACATTTTCTTATTAAAGTTAGAGCCATATTTTAGGTAGGTATCCTATACGGTATACAATGTGTATAATACTCCTTTCTTAATTTTGACTTGAAGAACTAATATTAAAAAAAAAAAATGAAGACAGTATCATTAGAAATAGGCTACTATTATTCTTTCAAAGGAATTGCAATTATTCTTTTGTTCTTAAAAAAAAAAAAATTATATAAGCTGTATTCAAATCATGAGCATTATTTATTAAAATTCAAGATTCTAGCTTAGTATTAGTATCAACGTTACGAACGGAATTCAAGATTCTAGCTTAGTATTAGTATCAACGTTACGAACGGAAGTGAAAATTGCAGTCATCATGAAGGGAACGTAGATAGAGAGAGCAAGAAGCACAATGGCAATCAAAGCTGCCGTAGCCTTCCATGCATAATAACTCCCACAAGACAGCATCCCAACCTTGATCTGAATCACATCAACCATCGAAATGGTCAGAAATATGCAGCCGAAGACGGAAGCCCACACCGATAACATCACCATCCCTCCCCTTAGAACTTGGTTTCTGGTCGACAAGAAGTCCTCCAATTGGCAAATAGTGACATGGATTTTGAGGGCCTTGGCTACAAGGCTCGATAAGAGGTAGCAAGCGAACGACACCACCTCGTTCACCACGAGTTGCTTCGCGTAGATGGGAGTGGCGTCACACTCGGTTCGGTTCTCGAGGCTCCGCTCGCCGGTTCGAGCTAGCGACAAGCCCACGAAGACGGCTAGGGTGAAGAGCGAGTTCACGTTCACAAGGTCGTCTAACGCTTTCTGGTATATTTCTTTTATGCTGTCCAGTGGGATTTTTTTGGGCGTCCTTCTGCCTTGTCCTTGTTCTGGATCGCCATGACTGTCAAAATCAGCAGAAATACATTAATTGAAACAAAGTCAATTACATTGTTTTATATGTTATACTCCTATATATTATATAACTATTATTATAATTAATGCATACCTGCTCGACATTGCTGAAAATTCTTCTCCTTGAGAGGATCGAGTTTTTCTTGTGTGATTTGCTTCATCTTCTTCCCAGAGGGTCTAATTTATAGATTTCATGCCTTGAATTTTAAGTAAAATACTAGTCAAGTTACTGTGCTAATATCATGAGGAAAAGTGAAAAGAGCAAGTTCGATAGCTGTTCTTTATTTTATTCTATTCTATGATAAACTTACCAAGTTAAAGACATATTAAAGGGAAAGTTCGGAAAGGAACCACTCACTGCTGCGAGCTGTACCAGCAGATGCTGCAATTTGGAATGAAAAGTTTACATTGATTAAGATTGTGAGAAGGCTAATGAATGTATATATATATACAAGCTAGTGACAAGGGCAGATGATTAAGGATGTTCTGTGGTAACATTGGGGCCATTAAAAATATTTGTAGGTGGTGGATTTTGAACTCAACTTATGTTTACTAAAATTCATGTTTTTGGCACCACTAAATGCTTTTATTTAGTTCCTATTTATTTGTCACAATTTGATCCACTGTCTTTCATCTTTAACCATCATTTATGAAAAAAAATATCAAAATTTAAGATTTCAAAAATTATGTATGAAAAGTTTATATAATGTAAGGTTTACAAATATTATTTTAAAAACAATTGTTTTACTTTTTTTTAGAAAAATATGGTGTTGCGTCAAAAATCTTTTTGTAAGTTTTTGTGAAGTTAATCTATTAGCAGTGCGGGGCGTGCCAGTCAATTTGCTGAAATTGACAAAGATTGCAGAAACGTAAAATTGTCGCTGGATGCAGCGGATTAAAGATCAGATTAATGGATTTGTGGGAGCTGGATCAAAGACACACCAAAACATTTAAATCATCGATCCCAAATTTGTTTCTCAAAATAAATGTTTTCAAAGGTTGTTTTTGAAGGAAAAGAGAGAGAAATAACAAGTAGATTGTTATTTATAAACTTATAACGGGTTACAAGCGTTTTAACGTCCGGAGACAAGATTGAAACAAGGAAAATATGAAGAACAAGTATGAACTTGTGATGAACAGAGACAAAATAGCAGGAATTCTGCAGAGAGTTTGAGAGAAAAAGCACAGGGCTTGATATTTGCGCGGAGCAAGTTTGTAGCGTGTTGAAGCGTCTTGAAAACTGGTGGAGGAGGCCTCTATTTATAGGAGACGGCATGGGCTCTGGAACATGGGCCGGTGACCTTACTTTACTTGGTCACCAAGTCTTTGGCTCGGCACAGCAACCTTATTGCCTCATCTTACTGCACTTCCTTATTATCGCGCGATCAAGGAAGGAAACTTCTATATTGACTTGATGTGCCTTCCAACGCCATATACCTAGAGGAACTACGTTGTGTGACGAACTTCATTCAACTTCCGGATTCTTGATCAACCTGGTGCATTTACGCGTGTCCTGTGCCGCACCTATGCTGCGTGAAGTAACGAATTTGGCGACGAAACAACCCAAAAGTGCTTGAACTCAACCTTAAACCACTAGGCCACGAGAATAATCATAACTTAACCATATTTTACCTATGGTTCGAAATAATAAGAATCAATCAAGAAAATAGCTTAAACTGAGGCAGAAAGGCACCTGTCGTTAATTGAAAAACCTACAAAAGTTACCAAAAATTGTCAAATGGGCTAAGGCACGAAAATGACTAGCCATGGACCATTATTAACTGTTATAAACAAGGCCCCATGCACATGGTGCCATTTCTTGCTTGAAATTGATCTTTTCCGAGCCTGTGTCCTTAATTGAAAACCGCGGAAAAGTTACAAACTGAGTCGGATTAAGCCAAGATTTCACCAAGAGTATGCGATTAGCCTAAGGAAACACTGTGAAGGGTCTTTGTTGGAATCAACATACTTTATTTAGTGAAATTGGCTTACTTCTCCAAATTGTCCTTAATTGAACAATATGTAAAAGTTGATATCTTGCTGCGCCTGAAGACCGCGCAGCACATGGTATGGGTGGCTTAACCATGATATTAGGGTGTGAATAATGTTAGACATACCGCATATACTAAGTCCATATTGCATCTCATGTTACTTCGCGCAGTATAATATAGTTGTTGCGCTTGAAAAATTAATGCCCTTATTGCGCTTGAAAGGCGCGTAACATGATTTAAATTCTTATTACACTGCATTATTTCTCTTGACAATAATAATAATTATGAAAATAATTATTATTTAATAAATTTCGACCCAATATTTAGGAAAATAAAGCCTTTTCCTAATTAACATAGAATTAAGGTGGCGTAATATCCTACTGCACTTAGGTTTTGAGATGGAATCCTCGCCAAAAATCTTAATCTCGCAAGTTCAAAGACATATTTACCCTCAAGTGTAAATTGAGGTATAAACATATGATCAAAGTTGGAGGTTGGTTAACTAAAATGTGACAACTAAATAGGAAAGGGGGAGTATAACACTTATAAATGGTAAAATATAGTCAATCATTCTATAAATAAAGTATTCAAAAATAGGTCCCTGAACTTTGCCATAAATCTCAAATAAGACCTGAACTTCAAAAAGGACCGAATAAGGGCTCCAACTTTTCGGAAAGTCTCAAATACGTCCATTTTGTTAATTAAAACAGCGCGTGAATTACACTCATCAAAAGAGGCGCGTAAACCAATCAGATTATGACACGTGGACTTTATATTTCTGATTTTAAGAAATATAAAAAAATACAAAATACGGTTAGTATTATAAAAAAAAAACACGTTTGAAACCCTATTATCAACAATTGGGTTAAACTCAAAATTCGCTCTCAAAATTCTGCCTTGAATCAACAAAAAATCGCATCATTAAACTCGAAATTTGAAGCAAAACTGGAAATCAGTTTGAAGCTTGCGAAATATGCCATCAATCATGAGCTTGCGAAATTCTTTTATGTTTTAAGCTTGTGAAATCTGCCATATTTTCGAGTTTTAAGGTTAGTTTTCGCAATTTCTGGGTATAAAATTGTGCAACATTGGTGTTAAATGTTGTTGATGGGTTTGTTTTTTTTTTTTGCGTTTGTGTTAATGGTTTTGGGGAATTTGGGAATTAAGGAATGTAGGTTTTGACAGAAATTGAGAATTTTGGAATTTAGCTCAAGTCTGAATTGGAATCTCAAATACTGAATTAGAACTCTCAAATAAAGGAGCTTCAAGAAAGGGTACGTAACCTCCCCTGTATTTTCTTTATCCGTCTTAGTTTCTTTCGTAAGTAGTAACTTATTAGTATTTGACTAAGATTGCTTATTGTTGTGGTCAAAATCTTCCACAACGTTGACATGTGAAGGTCTTCTCTTGAACTCGCACCTAAGAGGTTGAAGAACCTGCAAAAGAAGAACACCTATGGAGTGCGGGGGTGGAGGGCCCCGCGTTAGCACTCCGATGGTTAAGTCAGTGACGTTCTCCCAAGTAGGTTGGGTGAATTAGAGAGTATTCTTCTTTAGGTAGAGAGTTTGGAGTTTTCAATATGGACAAAAGATGAGAAGGTACTCTGTATTTATAGGCATAGGAACTACCACGTCACTGGTCCATGCATCTAGGTCGGGAGCGTAAGTTCCGGATCCAAGTCAAATGGATGTCAACCCCATTGTCCTAGTCAACAGTCAACTCCCGTGTACTGCGGAGGCGGAAAGGAGTGCGACGTTCGTCGGCACCCGTTCTGCTTGTATATTGTATGATCAACAATTGCCCCCCAGGCGTGAGTGGGGTTATAAAGTGGCCGCACGAACGGCTTTTTCCTTAGAGATGCAGGGTGGGTGGGCGGTTTTTTATGCGGTAATTCTTCTGACGTCCGTCTGTCATGTGTTCGAATTTTTCTTCTTTTTTTTTCATTTTTTTTTTATCATTATTGTTGCGTGCTTAATCTGGTGACACGTGTCTGGTTCTACGTCACGTGGCCCGATCTTAGTCGGACGATCACGTTCGTTTGGGTTCCCGAGACTCGGTGATGGCGCCTATAAATAGTGGCGCTCCCCCTCCTTAACCACTTTTCCAACTTTTCCAACTTTCTACATCTTCGCATTCGTCGCTCTCTCCTTCTCTCAGTTTTTTCAGATTTTCTTGACGACTTTCTGGTGAGTTTCTTACCGTGATTTCTGGTATGTTCACCGTAGATTGTTGTTTCTGTGTCGTATTTGTGATTTTTGTTTCTTTTGCAACCGTTTTGAGTGCTTTCTGGAATTTTCTTGTTTCATTCTTTATATCGTGACTGTTGGTGGTTTTTAGCAGGTTTTCTGCTAGTTTGTTCATCTTCCTCCGACGTTCGTTCATCACGGATTACCCTGGTAGCGCCGAACGGCCGATTGAAATTCCTGAGGACGTGGTTGATTGGACTAAGGTCTTCGGCGAACTTTCAGACGATTCTGACATCGAAGTTTTTGAGAGTTTAGGCCTTCCGCTTCAGAGACATCCTCCTCAGACTGGTAAGGCTTTTTTTCAAGGGTTCAATTTCATTAGGTCTTAAGTATGTCTGTGACGGACGACTCTCAGGACTTATCTAGGACGATCAGTGTAGGGGTTGGGTCTCCTCCGAGTCGTGAGGAGGGTGGTTCTCCTGAGATACCTTTGATAAGAAAGAGGAAAGCCGTTGTCGTAGCCGAAACGTCGATTCGTTCTAAAGCCGCTCGTCTGGATACCTCTGACCCTATTTTTTCTGATCTCTCCCCTCTGTCGCAGCCTAAATCTTCTCATCCGATTAGCGTAGGGGAGTTGGGGAATATGGAAGTTGGTAGCTCCCACGTGGGGGACGTCGTTCGTCCTTCTCCTTCGACTATGGGGGTAGCGAGTACGTCCGAGGCTGGGACGAACACTCTCCAGCGGGACGTCCGCATCGCCTCCGGGAGTACGGCAGGTTCCTCAGGTTCTGTAGAGAGGAACTTGATTAGGAAGTATAATGAGAGGGTAGATGGGGCCTTCTCTGCTGCAGCCTCTGTTCAATCCAAGTATTTGAGGGGGGCCGACAATGTCTCCATTACTGTTGTGAAGACCCATGTTAGTCAGGTTGGACTGGGTCCTGTTTCTGGTTTTAAATTCTGTCATCCGGGTATGGATAATCGTCTGTACAATATTCGGCAGAATGGGCGGAGGGCTTTCTTCACTCGGGTTATGTTCGAGTGTGGTTTCAGGCTTCCTGGTCACCCGTTCTTCTAGGAGGTCCTTGACTACTACGACATTGCTGTTTCGCAAGTCACGCCGAACGGCTGGGTTCTGATTGTTTGCTACGTCGTGTGCTGTATATACAAGGGATGGAGGCCTAGTCTAAAGTTCTTCCGCCATCAATTCAGGGTTTCCATTAACGGGGGGTTCATCAGCTTTAACCGGAGAAAGGGGAAGACGTTCTTCGAGTGCCCCACCAGCTGGAGACATTGGAAGCAAGAATTTTTTGGTGTTCAGATTAGGAAGGGCATGAGGTGGTGATACGAATCTAGTTGTTTTAAGATTCAAATCCACCCTTGTGACCCGCCAAGAATCAACTTGAACAACTTTCAACTTCTAGATGTGTATGTCGACAATCTCACCCAAGCAATCTTCTTCTTTCGTCGGCCTTAGACCTCCAATTAGACCTGCAATTGAACACCTAAGATCACAAGATTCACAAGCAATCAAGTATCATAACTTAATTGTTTGCTAGGACTCTACAAGATTGAAGAACCCTAAGTTTTGCTCAAACTAGAACAAAGAAGCTAAGATAATCAGTTTGGGTAAAAAACCTCAATTTTATTAATCAACTCAACTTATGTTTACAAGAGGGGTTTGGTGCCTTTATATAGGCATAGGGTGATGCCCTAGATCTAGAAAATAACCTAATTTTCGTACAAATATATGGCCTAGGGTAAAACTAGTCCAAACCCAACTAGGAAAAGGAAATAAAGACATAATTAAACAAGGATTGGACTTAGTCAAACAAGGTCCAACCCAAATAACATCCAAACTTAAAAATAAGCTAATTAAAGATTGAATAAAGCCCACAATGGCCAAATTACAACTCTAATGACCTAGTGCTCATCGATTTCAAGAAGAATGCACAACTTGGAATCGATGGGAATATTCCTTTGTTGATGATCTCCAATGGGCTTCAAATGATCTCTGATGGCTTTAAACTCTTCAAGATGAACTCTAATGAGGCCAAACAAAGCTTCCTTGAACCTTTTAGCTCTTGCCCTTGTCATTGGGCCTAATGGCATCTTCAATGGATCAAATGGCATCTTAGGCAACTCCGATGAGCTTGAAACTTTTTCCTTAGCATCTTCAAGCTTCTCCAAGCCTCCTTGCCGAATATGCACATCCTTGCCAAGATCTCCATTGTGCTCTTCAAAACCATGATGAGTCCTTGGCGCATCAGATGTGCTACCAATGCGAGCTTGTCATGTGTTGCTTGGGAGACCTTGGCAATCTGACAACAAGGTGAAGCATGATGGTGAGACAAACAAGTACTCTTTTATGCATGGTAAGCGGCCTGTTACTTTAGTTCCTTTATCACTTCAAGAAGCTTTAAAAGATCAAATTAAAGTGAGAGATGATTTTGCTAAATTGGATGATGAATTTAGGGCTAAAGAAAAGGGTAACACCGATTCTCAAATTGTTGATTGTTTTGATGATAAAACAACCTTATTTTCAAAGAGTAATTCTGGACCTGATTTGAGTGTTGTTTGCAATGACATGAAATCTGTTTTAGATGTTGTTTGCGATAATACTAAACCTAATTTGAGTGTTGTTTGTGATGACACTAAATCTGTTTTAGGTGTTGTTTGTGATGAAACAAATTCTGTTTTGGATGCTAATTGTGATGAAAACAAATCTGTTTTGGTTGATCATAGCATTGAAAATAGGACTATTTTGGGTGAAAGAAAAGAGACTTCTAAGAAAGTTGTTCAAGAGTGTATGTTAGCTAAAAGTGAGATTAAGAGTGCTTTGCATGAGAATTCTGTTTTGATCTTACCTTTATTTCGAAATACACTAATGGGTACTAACAACTTGGTTGGAGATATTCCAAGCAATATTGTGTCTTTTTTGAGTGAATTTGTAGGAATTGGACTTGTTTTGATACAAGGAGGGAAGTTTGAAGCTTACTTTTGTGAGGAAATTCCTAGTGCATTGTCATCCATTAGAGAAATTGAACTCAATCCATATGGTGTGAGATATGAGTTCATTGAATCCTTTCCATATGTGGTGCGCTACAGAAAGGTAGGAGAATGTGTAGCCGATGCTTTATCAAGGAGGTTA
>AWUE01013051.1:0-16951 GCA_001974825.2 Corchorus olitorius
TATGTGACAATGCTGCTGTTCCTCCAAGCAGGAAATTTAAGTTGACCAAACCTTCAAGCCTTAGCACTTCAAGTGTTTTGAGTGGGGTACAGCACAAGGAAAAAACACACTCCATCCCTTTACAATCTGAGATGAAGCAATCCCTCAAATCAGTTACATCTTCCAGGGTAACAAAATCATTCAAGCTGCTCATATCATCACAACATTTGACTGCCAACTGTTCAGAAGGAAGATCGATAAGATCTTCTCTGTTAGAACAAACTGACAATGCAATGCTCCTGTTAGAAGAAAAAGCAAGTTGGTGGAAATTTATAGAGAATTCATTCATTAGTACCTTTGGAGATCTGGTGAGGTTTTATATTGTGTAAGAGGGGATTATAAATCCTCAACAGCTTGCTATTTCCAAGGTTTATACATCCCCGAAACCTCGGGGTGTGGTACGAAGGGTGAAGATGTTACCATGTTACGAAGATGAAGGAATGGGTCCATTCATTGGGCACTATTACACGGCTCAAGACAAAAAAAAGTTGGTGGGATTTTATAAAGGAGTCACTCATAATGAGTATCTTTAAGAATGTGGTAAGGGTTTATATGGATCAAGGTGGAATTATAGATCCTGAAGAACTTGCTATTTTCGAGGTGGATGCATCTCTGAAACCTCTACGGTAGATGCTAATTTTGGGCTACCCAAGGATTTAGATGTCATTTCTCGATATCCTCAAAAAACACAACTTGTAAGTGGTGTTTTGTTTTGTAAGTGGTGTGTTATTTCTTGTGTTAATGTAGTTGTATTTTTTTTATTTTCCAAATTAACATGAAAACTATCACATTAATTTGGATTTGGGCCCTTAAAAATGCTTATCAACTATCGAAGAGAAGGCTAATCATTGATGTGGAGCTCGACATTCGTTTGCAGCAACAATTTGGAGCACCATTGGCAGAATCAAATTCGAAACGATCCAGTTCTGGTTGCAATATTTAATTATGCTAGTTCTAAACATGCTTCCCCGGCCAATTATAACCTTCTGATTGACGTTGTGGGATTTTGTTGTGTTTCATCATTATAATGAAGGAGAATATAACCAGATTAAGGTAGTTACAATTTATATATATGGTGGATTATATTAAACCTTTTGGTTGCTTATTGATTGATTTGTTTGTCTTTGTAGCACTCAAATGGATTAAGTTTGCACTCAACCAAGGCTCAGATCGAGAGCACACTGAGAGTTGCCATCTTGGATTTGTATATTTGCCTCCATCAATCCTTGCTGGAGTATGCCAAATGAGACTTAAATCCAGAATTTGGTATTATGCTTGACGAGCCAAGTCCAACAACTTGAACTCGTTATTTAAGTTCATATGCTTGCATATTCTTACCAAGTTTAGTGGTCTCATTTCCAATTGCCTTTTGTTTTCATTAATATGTTATAAAAAGATTGAAGTAGATACCTCCGTCCTATTAACGTCCATGCGATGGGGAGATCTCCAACTAGCACTCAAACGAATTAAGACTGTACCTAACCAAGGCTGAAATTGAAGGGATGTTGAGTGTTTTCATTCCCGATTTGTATGTTTACCTTTATGAGTCCCTTCTGCAATATGCAAAAAAATTATGGATAAGACATACTTATATAACCTTTTGTTTTGTTTTGCTTTTGTTGTTGTTGTTTTGTTTTTTATGGTCATTTTTTATATTTTGATGTAGGTCCAGGTCTAAGGCACTCTTTGGCATGTCGTTAGCGGTTGAGCACTTTTAAGATGTTGGCAGTCATGATCTCAATAATTTAGCATGATTAATATTTTTTTCTATCCTACAAGAAGTCCAACAAAATATTGTTATGAAAAATGAGTTAATTTTATTGCAAACAAAAAATTACTTTTCCATTTAAAAAGTTATATCTTTGTTTTCTTTTTCATGGTCATTTTTTTATATTTTGATGTGGGTCCAGGTCTAAGGCACTCTTTGGCATGTCGTTAGCGATTGAGCACTTTTAAGATACTCGCAGTAATGATCTCAATAATTTAGCATGATTAATCTTTTTTTTTCTATCCTTTAAGAAGTCCGACAGAATATTGTTATGAAAAATGAGTTAATTTTATTGCAAACAAAAAATTATTTTCCATGTAAAAAGTATATGCAAATTCGATTGATGTAATTAAACTTGTAGTTGCATTTAGAAAAAAAACTGGAATGCATTTTTCGGATTCACTATAGACAACTAAGAATGCCTTTAAGCTTTGAAGCCACAGCCAAGCCGCTGAGAATCGCGGCTTAAACATTTGGATTAACACAGAAATCTCCATCGATGGCCAATCTCTTGTTCTTATACCACATGAATTTATCTTCTTTTGCTATGTTTTACTACCCCGGATGAGAAGCTCTTGATTGCATTTGAAAGGGTTGAAAGTATAGAATCTTTTCTATACAAAAAAGATGCGGAAATGAAACTCCAAACATCCACATGCATGACGAAAAAGCAAGTTGGTGGAAATTTATAGAGAATTCATTCATTAGTACCTTTGGAGATCTGGTGAGGTTTTATATTGAGTAAGAGGGGATTATAAATCCTCAACAGCTTGCTATTTCCAAGGTTTATACATCCCCGAAACCTCGGGGTGTGGTACGAAGGGTGAAGATGTTATCATGTTACGAAGATGAAGGAATGGGTCCATTCATTGGGCACTATTACACGGCTCAAGACAAAAAAAGTTCGTGGGATTTTATAAAGGAGTCACTCATAATGAGTATCTTTAAGAATGTGGTAAGGGTTTATATGGATCAAGGTGGAATTATAGATCCTGACGAACTTGCTATTTCCGAGGTGGATGCATCTCTGAAACCTCTACGGTAGATGCTAATTTCGGGCTACCCAAGGAGTTAGATGTCATATCTCGATACCCTCAAATAACACAACTTGTAAGTGGTGTTTTGTTTTGTAAGTGGTGTGTTATTTCTTGTGTTAATGTAGTTGTATTTTCTTGTATTTTCCAAATTAACATGAAAACTATCACATTAATTTGGATTTGGGCCCTTAAAAATGCTTATCAACTATCGAAGAGAAGGCTAATCATTGATGTGGAGCTCGACATTCGTTTGCAGCAACAATTTGGAGCACCATTGGCAGAATCAAATTCGAAACGATCCAGTTCTGGTTGCAATATTTAATTATGCTAGTTCTAAACATGCTTCCCCGGTCAATTATAACCTTCTGATTGACGTTGTGGGATTTTGTTGTGTTTCATCATTATAATGAAGGAGAATATAACCAGATTAAGGTAGTTACAATTTATATATATGGTGGATTATATTAAACCTTTTGGTTGCTTATTGATTGATTTGTTTGTCTTTGTAGCGCTCAAATGGATTAAGTTTGCACTCAACCAAGGCTTAGATCGAGAGCACGCTGAGAGTTGCCATCTTGGATTTGTATATTTGCCTCCATCAATCCTTGCTGGAGTATGCCAAATGAGACTTAAATCCAGAATTTGGTATTATGCTTGACGAGCCAAGTCCAACAACTTGCACTCGTTATTTGAGTTCATATGCTTGCATATTATTACCAAGTTTAGTGGCCTCATTTCCTATTGCCTTTTGTTTTCATTAATATGTTATAAAAAGATTGAAGTAGATACCTCCGTCCTATTAACATCCATGCGATGGGGAGATCTCCAACTAGCACTCAAACGAATTAAGGCTGTACGTAACCAAGGCTGAAATTGAACGGATGTTGAGTGTTTTCATTCCCGATTTGTATGTTTACCTTTATGAGTCCTTCTGCAGTATGCCAAAAAATATGAATAAGACATACTTATATAACCTTTTGTTTTGTTTTGCTTTTGTTGTTGTTGTTTTGTTTTTCATGGTCATTTTTTATATTTTGATGTAGGTCCAGGTCTAAGGCACTCTTTGGCATGTCGTTAGAGGTTGAGCACTTTTAAGATGTTGGCAGTCATGATCTCAATAATTTAGCATGATCAATAGTTTTTTTTTTCTATCCTACAAGAAGTCCGACAAAATATTGTTATGAAAAATGAGTTAATTTTATTGCAAACAAAAAATTATTTTCCATTTAAAAAGTATATCTTTGTTTTGTTTTTCATGGTCATTTGTTTATATTTTGATGTAGGTCCAGGTCTAAGGCACTCTTTGGCATGTCGTTAGCGATTGAGCACTTTTAAGATACTCGCAGTCATGATCTCAATAATTTAGCATGATTAATCTTTTTTTTTCTATCCTACAAGAAGTCCGACAGAATATTGTTATGAAAAATGAGTTAATTTTATTGCAAACAAAAAATTATTTTCCATGTAAAAAGTATATGCAAATTCGATTGATGTAAGTTAAACTTGTAGTTGCATTTAGAAAAAAAAACTGGAATGCATTTTTCGGAATTCACTATAGACTACTAAGAATGCCTTTAAGCTTTGAAGCCACAACCAAGCCGCTGAGAATCGCGGCTTAAACATTTGGACTAACACAGAAATCTCCATCGATGGCCAATCTCTTGTTCTTATACCACATGAATTTATGTTCTTTTGCTATGTTTTACTACCCCGGATGAGAAGCTCTTGATTGCATTTGAAAGGGTTGAAAGTATAGAATCTTTTCTATACAAAAAAAAATGCGGAAATGAAACTCCAAACATCCACATGCATGACGTAAAAAGCAAGTTGGTGGAAATTTATAGAGAATTCATTGATTAGTACCTTTGGAGATCTGGTGACGGGTTTTATATTGAGTAAGAGGGGATTATAAATCCTCAACAGCTTGCTATTTCCAAGGTTTATACATCCCCGAAACCTCGGGGTGTGGTACGAAGGGTGAAAATGTTACCATGTTACGAAGATGAAGGAATGGGTCCATTCATTGGGCATTATTACACGGCTCAAGACAAAAAAAGTTGGTGGGATTTTATAAAGGAGTCACTCATAATGAGTATCTTTAAGAATTTGGTAAGGGTTTATATGGATCAAGGTGGAATTATAGATCCTGAAGAACTTGCTATTTTCGAGGTGGATGCATCTTTGAAACCTCTACGGTAAATGCAAATTTTGGGCTACATAAGGAGTTAGATGTCATTTCTCGATATCCTCAAAAACACAACTTGTAAGTGGTGTTTTGTTTTGTAAGTGGTGTGTTATTTCTTGTGTTAATGTAGTTGTATTTTTTTTTATTTTCCCAATTAATATGAAAACTATCACATTAATTTTGATTTGGGCACTTAAAAATGCTTATCAACTATCGAGGAGAAGGCTAATCATTGATGTGGAGCTCGACATTCGTTTGCAGCAACAATTTGGAGCACAATGGCAGAATCAAATTCGAAACGATCCAGTTCTGGTTGCAATATTTAATTATGCTAATTCTAAACATGCTTCCCCGACCAATTATAACCTTCTGATTGACGTTGTGGGATTTTGTTGTGTTTCATCATTATAATGAAGGAGAATATAACCAGATTAAGGTAGTTACAATTTATATATATGGTGGATTATATTAAACCTTTTGGTTGCTTATATAACCTTTTGTTTTGTTTTGCTTTTGTTGTTGTTGTTTTGTTTTTATGGTCATTTTTTATATTTTGATGTAGGTCCAGGTCTAAGGCACTCTTTGGCATGTTGTTAGCGGTTGAGCACTTTTAAGATGTTGGCAGTCATGATCTCAATAATTTAGCATGATTAATATTTTTTTCTATCCTACAAGAAGTCCAACAAAATATTGTTATGAAAAATGAGTTAATTTTATTGCAAACAAAAAATTATTTTCCATTTAAAAAGTATATCTTTGTTTTCTTTTTCATGGTCATTTTTTTTATATTTTGATGTAGGTCCAGGTCTAAGGCACTCTTTGACATGTCGTTAGCGATTGAGCACTTTTAAGATACTGGCAGTCATGATCTCAATATTTTAGCATGATTAATCTTTTTTTTTCTATCCTACAAGAAGTCCGACAAAATATTGTTATGAAAAATGAGTTAATTTTATTGCAAACAAAAAATTATTTTCCATGTAAAAAGTATATCCAAATTCGATTGATGTAAGTTAAACTTGTAGTTGCATTTAGAAAAAAAAAACTGGAATGCATTTTTCGGAATCACTATAGACTACTAAGAATGCCTTTAAGCTTTAAAGCCACAGCCAAGCCCCTGAGAATCGCGGCTTAAACATTTGGACTAACACAGAAATCTCCATCGATGGACAATCTCTTGTTCTTATACCACATGAATTTATCTTATTTTGCTATGTTTTACTACCCCGGATGAGAAGCTCTTGATTGCATTTGAAAGGGTTGAAAGTATAGAATCTTTTCTATACAAAAAAGATGCGGAAATGGAACTCCAAACATCCACATGCATGACGAAAAAGCAAGTTGGTGGAAATTTATAGAGAATTCATTGATTAGTACCTTTGGAGATCTGGTGAGGTTTTATATTGAGTAAGAGGGGATTATAAATCCTCAACAGCTTGCTATATCCAAGGTTTATACATCCCCGAAACCTCGGGGTGTGGTACGAAGGGTGAAGATGTTACCATGTTACGGAGATGAAGGAATGGGTCCATTCATTGGGCACTATTACACGGCTTAAGACAAAAAAAGTTGGTGGGATTTTATAAAGGAGTCACTCATAATGAGTATCTTTCAGAATGTGGTAAGGGTTTATATGGATCAAGGTGGAATTATAGATCCTGAAGAACTTGCTATTTTCGAGGTGGTTGCATTTCTGAAACCTCTACGGTAGATGCTAATTTTGGGCTACCGAAGGAGTTAGATGTCATTTCTCGATATCCTCAAAATCACAACTTTTAAGTGGTGTTTTGTTTTGTAAGTGGTGTGTTATTTCTTGTGTTAATGTAGTTGTATTTTTTTTATTTTCCAAATTAACATGAAAACTATCACATTAATTTGGATTTGGGCCCTTGAAAATGCTTATCAACTATCGAAGAGAAGGCTAATCATGGATGTGGAGCTCGACATTCGTTTGCAGCAACAATTTGGAGCACCAATGGCAGAATCAAATTCGAAACGATTCAGTTCTGGTTGCAATATTTAATTATGCTAATTCTAAACATGCTTCCCCGGCCAATTATAATCTTCCGATTGACGTTGTGCGATTTTGTTGTGTTTCATCATTATAATGAAGGTGGATATAACAAGATTAAGGTAGTTACAATTTATATATATGGTGTATTATATTAAACCTTTTTTTTGCTTATTGATTGATTTGTTTGTCTTTGTAGCACTCAAATGGATTAAGTTTGCACTCAACCAAGGCTCAGATCGAGAACACGCTAAGAGTTGCCATCTTGGATTTGTATATTTGCCTCCATCAATCCTTGCTAGAGTATGCCAAATGAGACTTAAATCCAGAATTAGGTATCATGCTTGACGAGCCAAGTCCAAGAACTTGCACTCGTTATTTGAGTTCATATGCTTGCATATTATTACCAAGTTTAGTGGCCTCATTTCCTATTGCCTTTTGTTTTCATTAATATGTTATAAAACGATTGAAGTAGATACCTCCGTCCTATTAACGTCCATGCGATGGGGAGATCTCCAACTAGCACTCAAACGAATTAAGACTGTACTTAACCAAGGCTGTAATTGAAGGGATGTTGAGTGTTTTCATTCCCGATTTGTATTTTTACCTTTATGAGTCCCTTCTGCAGTATGCCAAAAAATATGGGTAAGACATACTTAAATAACCTTTTGTTTTGTTTTGCTTTTGTTGTTGTTG
Organism: Corchorus olitorius; assembly: GCA_001974825.2. NCBI lineage: Eukaryota > Viridiplantae > Streptophyta > Magnoliopsida > Malvales > Malvaceae > Corchorus > Corchorus olitorius. The sequence goes on from AWUE01013051.1 coordinate 7,737, forward strand.
TTGTTTTGTTTTTCTTGGTCATTTTTTATATTTCGATGTAGGTCCAGGTCTAAGGCACTCTTTGGCACGTCGTTAGCGGTTGAGTACTTTTAAGATGCTGGCAGTCATGATCTCAATAATTTAGCATGATTAATCTTTTTTTTTCTATCCTACAAGAAGTCCGACAAAATATTGTTATGAATAATGAGTTAATTTTATTGCAACAAAAAATTATTTTCCATGTAAAAAGTATATCCAAATTCGATTGATGTAAGTTAAACTTGTAGTTGCATTTAGAAATAAAAAACGGAATGCATTTTTCGGAACCACTATAGACTACTAAGAATTCGTTTAAGCTTTGAAGCTACAGCCAAGCCGCTGAGAATCGCGGCTTAAACATTTGGACTAACACAGAAATCTCCATCGATGGCAAATCTCTTTTTCTTATCCCACATGAATTTATTTTCTTTTGCTATGTTTTACTACCCTGGATGAGAAGCTCTTGATTGCATTTGAAAGGGTTGAAAGTATAGAATCTTTTCTATACAAAAAAGATGCGGAAATGGAACTCCAAACATCCACATGCATGACGAAAAAGCAAGTTGGTGGAAATTTATAGAGAAGTCATTCATTAGTACCTTTGGGAATCTAGGGAGGTTTTATATTGAGCAAGAGGGGATTATAAATCCTCAACAACTTGCTATTTCCAAGGTTTATACATCCCGGAAACCTCGGGGTGTGGTACGAAGGGTGAAGATGTTAACATGTTACGAAGATTTATTTGTCGTATGATTGGGTTGCCATTTGGAATGGAGGTGGTAGATCCTGATTTCGGGTTACCGAAAGAGTTGATAGTATTTCTCCATGTCCTCAGCGACGGCAACTTGTAAGTTGTCTGTTTTCTTCTTGTGTTAATTTATTCTTATCTTATTAAGATTGTGACGTAGTTGTGTTTTTTCTTTTCCAACTTAATAGGTGGAAGGTTAAGTTGGAGTTTCTCCTTAGTACCCTATTTGTTTGGAATACCACGGAAAGGATTAGGGTCCTTGAAAATATTTATCAACTATGGAAGAGACGGCTAATCGTATTGGTGCAGCTCGATAATTTGTTGAAGGGTAATTTTGGAGACCCCTAGAGAATCAAATTAAAAAAGGATCCAATTTTACTTGAAATATATAGTTATGCAAATGCTAAACATATTGCCACAGCCAAATATACGCATCAACTTGACGTTGTGCGATATGGTTGTAATGCGCTTCATCATTATAATGGGAAACAATATGGCTGGATTAAGGTATTTTCAATTTATATATAGTGGATTATATTAAACCTTTTGGTTGCTTATTGATTAATTTGTTTGTCTTTGTAGCACTCAAACGGATTAAGACTATACTTAACCAATGCTAAAATTGAAGGGATGTTGACTGTTGCCATTCTCGATTTGTATGTTTACCTTTATGAGTCCCTTCTGGAGTATGCCAAAAAATATGGGTAAGACATACTTATATAACATTTTGTTTTGTTTTGCTTTTGTTGTTGTTAGTTGTTGTTGTTGTTGTTGTTGTTGTTTTTTCATGGTCATTTTTTTATATTTTGATGTAGGATCAGGTTTGGGGCACTCTTTGACATGTCGTTAGCTGTTGAGCACTTTTAAGATGTTGGCAATCATGATCTCAATAATTTAGCATGATTAATCTTTTTTTCTTCTATTCTACAAGAAGTCCGGCAAAATATCTTTATGAAAAAGGAGTTAATTTTATTGCAAATAGAAAATTATTTTTCATGTAAAAAGTATAACCAAATTCGATTATAATGTACAACAAAGAATTTTCGGTTCAAAAAAGTTTAAAACTTCACCAAAAAATTGTGTACTATAAATTTCATTTTTTATAGGTCTGGCACCAGTCTCAATATATCTTCCTTTAAGTAACCTTTTGAAATATGTGAATATGCGGGTATTGTTGGACACACACACACACACAGATATATATATATATATATATAAAATATATATGTGACCAGAGAGGCCATGTCCTAAATAACCTTTTGAAATATGTGAATATCTGGGGATTGTTGGACATATATGAGATCTGGATTTGGCTACTTTCCAGTCTATAAAATGGTTTGGAGAGGCCAACCTATAGTGGAATTTCACCACATGTCCTTTTTAAAATCCAACGCTTATGAATAAGATGAAATACATAATTCTATCACATGAGATCTAAATCTTTGGAAACAACTGATAATTCATCTCTCATTTTGTTATGCAAAAAATGGAGGAAATTTGTTGATTTATGGAGGCGATTTGAGAATCTCAAAAGTTTTGGGGCATTTGACTCTCGCTATATTTGTTTTTTCTATTGATAAACTGGCCCAAAATGAATTTTAAAAACTCGGAAAATGTTGCTGTCATTTCTATTAATTTAAAACCTTAATCCACCAATTAGATTAAGAGAGAAATTTAAGAACTCAAGAAACTTAGCAGCCAAATATGTTCTTCAGTTTGCATTACAAAGCAAAAGATAAAGATGATGATATAAAAAAGGCTTAAATGCCAAAATGCACCCTAAAGTTTATACGGACTGTCACTTTGTACCCCACTTTTTTATTTTGATCATATTGTACCCTAATGTTTTATTTTGGGTACATTTTGCACCCTCTGTGACGGAAAATGGTAATGGCGCCGTTACGGTACTAACGTACGTGACATGCTACATAAGATGAAATTTCCACGTGGCATGCTGACGTGGTAAAATTGTCTTATTTTCTTTTATTTTTATGCTAATGTGGCATGCCACATGGCAATTTTCGTCTGATGTGGCATGCCACGTCAGTATTGTAACGGTGTTGTCAAGTACTTAACGAATTCTCGGTAACGGAGGGTGCAAAATGTACCCAAAATAAAATATTAGAGGTGCAATATGATCAAAATAAAAAAAAAAGTGGGGTGCAAAGTGGCAGTCCGTATAAACTTTAAGGTGCATTTTGACATTTAAGAAATATAAAAAATAGCAAAAGGCCAGGATGATGAATTAATTCTATGAAGAGTTTGTTAAAAAATAATTTAGAAAAAAATAAATCAATAGTCGCCATAAAAAATCAAAGAGAGACTAAATATTTTTTTTTCGCAACGTAGTATGGACTGGTCTTTCCAGTCCATAAAAAAATAGAAAAGTGGAAACATTGTAGTATGGACTGGAGCCAAATCCATAAAATATATGTCTTAATATTTCAAAAGGAAAAAAATCTCACATTGCTAAGATACATCGTTGAATTTATTGTTCATTATCTTTGAATTTATTTTTCATAACGTTTACAAGCCTTTTCAATGTTGTAACGGTTTCGAGCTTAAATGTTGTAACCATTGAAACATTTTCAGACAACATCCTTAATACCTTTAATTTTCTGTCTCCTCATTAAACACCCAAATCGTAACCTCTCTTTTCCTTGCCTATAAATACATTCTTCACATCTCATACAAAGTACACCTATTCAGAAAATCTTCTTCTTATTTTTTGAATTCTGCTCTTCTTCTTTCGAATGGGTTTTTATATTTCGGGAAGAGCTTGTTTAATTCTGGGGGATAGCTGCATTTGTTCCTTGCACTTAGGAGGTGAAAATTATCCTTAAAAACAGTGTCCTAACACGACTCAAGCTTTGATTCTGTTCAATTACTCTAACAGTCCACACTTCCACGTATTATCTTTGGAAACATTTACATGCCTGACGACAAAGCAAGGTGGTGGAAATATATAGGGGAGTCATTCATTAGTAACTTTGGGAATGTGGTAAGGTTTTATATCGATCAAGGGGGATTATAGATCCTCAACAGCTTGCTATTTCCAAGATTGATACATCTTTGAAACCTTTACCAGGGCGTGATATGAAGGGTGAAGATGTTAACATGTTACGAATATTTATGTGTCGTATGATCGGGCTACCATTTGGGATGGAGGAGGTAGATGATGATTCGGGTTACTGAAAGAGTTGAAAGTATTTCTCCATGTCCTCAACAACGTCAACTTGTAAGTTGTGTATTATTTTCTTGTGTTAAGTTTATCTTATCTTATTAAAATTCTGACGTAGTTGTGTTTTCTCTTTTCCAAACTAACAGGTCGAACGTCAAGTTGGAGTTTCTCCTTTGTACCCCGTTTGTTTGGAATACCACGGAAAGGGTTATGGTCCTTGATAATGCAGCAAATCGATACTTTGTTGATTGGTCAGTTTGGACAAAACTGCTTGGAGGATCAAATTAAAAGCAATCCAATTCTGCTTGAAATATATAATTATGTCGGTTCTAAATTTGGTGCCCCAGTCAATTATACTACTTAGGTTGACGTTTTGCGATATTGTTGTAATGTGCTTCATTATTATAATGAAGGACAATAAAACCAGATTAAGGTAGTTTCAATTTATATACAATGGATTATATTAAACCTTTTGGTTGCTTATTGACTGATTTGTTTGTCTTTGTAGGTCTCAAATGGAGAAACACTGCACTTTACCAAGGTTGAAATTGAGGGGACACTCAGTACTGCCATCCCCAATTTATATGTTTACCACTATGAATCTCTTCTTGAGTATGTCAAAAGACATGGGTGAGACATACTTATATAACCTTTAGTTTTGTTTTGTTTTGTGTTTTTGTTGTTGTTGTTGTTTTGTTTTTTCATGGTCATTTTTAATATTTTGATGCAGGTCCAGGTCCAAGGAACTCTGTGACAAGTCGTTAGCTGCTGAGCACTTTTAAAATGTTGGCAGTCATTAAATGTCACTTTTCTTATCATGCTATGAGCAAAAATTGTCTAGGTGAAATGAAGGACATGAGTCCAATTCTTACATTGGCATGAACAAAATTTTTTTTTTGCCCGAACAAGATTATTTTTGCTTTGCTAGTAGTCTCTCTAACAAACTTTCGTTCTTTATGGTTAGGACTTAGGAATACCTCTATTAGAACTTTTGTGGTAGAAATTGTTGTTGGGTAACCTGTACAATTTTAATAGTTGAGTAATTCTGTCACATGCACAACATTCATTTTATATAGTAAATTTTACGCCAAGAGGTAAGTTCTTTAATATGTTCATCTGCCATAGAAGTTGTTTATACCCTAATTTACAATTTCAGTAATTAAGTAAATGTGCCAAATTGACCTAGACCCAAACCCCTAACCACCCTTAAAATTGCATGGAAAATTTTTTTTTAGTTAAAATGATATTATTGAAAATTAATTCATGGCACCATAAAGCCAAAATTATTAGCTAAATGGTGCCATCCCAAATCAAAAGGAAAAAAGGGGCGACATGGACATGGAGATGGTTCCAGGTGATCGAGCCAAAAATAACCCTATTTTTATGGCTATTTTATTATGTTTTTGGGTCTATTTATGCTTAAATATATGTTATTTTGTTAATATTTGTGATTTGAGTCTTTATGAGATGTGAAATTGATAATTTCACTACTTTTGGAGCTATTTTGATGACTTTTTACACAGATATGAGCAAAGTAATTTTGAATATAGATTTGGAGATTCGAAATTTCGTGCTTGAAGACTTATTGAAGACAATTTGAAGATTTGAAGACCATTGAAGAATAATTTCAAGAGCAAGAATTGAAGAATGGAGCTTTAATTGCGAAGGATTGAAGATAAGCCATGAAGAAGCCCGGAAGCTAAGGAATTTTGAATATTTAATATGGGAAAATACTCAGCCCATATAAATCATTAATTGAAATTAAAATCCCAATTAATGATTCCTATATTCAAGGAAATATCCAAAATCTCGTAGATTCCCGATTCTAGTCCTAACAGGATTAGAATTCAGCGCAGTTTTGGTAGAAAAATCATAACTTTCTGCTCAGACCTCCGTTTGAAGCCCATGAATACTCGTTGGAAAGCTGACTCCGAGATCTACAACTTTCCTTTGAAGTCCAAGACCCAGTTCTGCCATCTTCAAGCTGACGTCGAAGTCCCTGCATGAATTCAGCAAAAATTTCAGGATCCTATTTTGACTTGGATTCTACTCTAGGAAGATTTTTAGTCTAACTTAGAGTCTAAGTTAGACCCAAAAACGTCCTAGACTCCTTTCCTACTTAGACTTGGATTTTCTAGGGTTATTTCCACTATAAATAGCCACCTTAGGTCTAGGTTTTTGATGTATGTAGATCTAGAGATTTTATTTTGAAGAATTGTTGAAGATTTGGAGGAGAAAAGCCAAGGAGCCGCCGCCCCCCTCTTCTTCCCATCCATAGATAAGTTTTTCTTCTTTTCTTTGAATGCTCACTCAATTCATGAGTGAGTAATCATTTTCTTTTCTCCAATGTAGAATTTAATTGATCTTTTGACTTATATCATGGTGAGATTTTGTGCTTTTATATGAAAATTAATAGGGTATTTCTCAATATCTCTGCATGAATTCTATGTTGCTTGTTTTGATAGATTGAAGCTAGCACTTTCTTGATAAATTAAGTAGCATTAGCTAAATTAAATCTTGAAGGATCTTTGGATTTAATTGTTTGGTAGCAATTGGAAGCGAAGGATCTTCCTTCCAAGGGATTTAAGAATCTTTGACCAATTTTTAATTGCCCATTGTGCTTGTAAATTACTAGATCTTAATGTTTTATTCTTGATAATTATCACACTGGATCAAGAGGTAATTATTTAAGAATAAAAGGGATAATTCACACTGGATCAAGAGTTTTATCTAATTAAGGTAATTTAGGATTAAATTCCAAGCAAGCTATCCATTGTTTTCATAATTTTTAGATATCAATGATCCATGGTATTATTGTCAAGAGGGATATTAATTATATGTTGGAGGTTTTTCTTAATTATTTTCTCAATTCATCTTCTGCTTTTAATTAATTGTTTTCTCTAATTTTCTTGATTGCTTTCTTAGATAGTTTTAATTATTAGTTGATTTGATTTAATTTTACTCTCAAAATCTTCTTTATTCTATTTGTTTGTTTAAGAAAAAGAACAATAATCTTTCTCTCTGTGGGATCGACCCCTACTTGCCCTAACTATCTTTAGTTAGTAATTGTTGGGATTTTTATTTTTATGATTTGCTGACAACCGATCACTAGGGATCTAATTGCAAAGAAGGAAAACTTTGGCCTATTTCCATAACTTAGTTTTGTTTAAGCAAAAAATTCATCACAACTCATTAATGTAGTAAATGTGCCACCACACCATCTAAAAGTGGTGCTGGGAAGTAGGGGAGAGCACGGTTCGGTTTCGGTTTATATTGTCAGTTTTTTGTCGGTTTGAAATTGGGAGGAATGGGAAATCGAGGCCTGACTGAAACACCAATGTAACCGATGGCACCGACGGTATTGGTTTTAGTCGGTTACGGTCGGTTTTTAGTTGCTACTTCAAGATCACACTACTGAAATTCCTTGAGACAGAGTCAGCCATCTCTCAACCATGATCATGATGGATGGAAGTGTATCATCTTTGTTAAACCCAGAAATCAAGAACAACCAGCAACAAGAACAAGAAACAGCAAAGGAATCGAAATTAAAGGAACCCAACAACACGAAAACCCAACAACCAGCAACAAGAATATACTAAATCGAAATTAAAGGCAACCAGCAACAGCAAAACCCAAAATTAATAACAGAGGAAAACTACTAAATCGAAAATACCTTTGTTAAACCCAGAACAAGAAATCAAAATTACTAAACCCAGAAACTTTTGAAGTTCAAAAATTCTGAAAAAGATTCTAAAATTGGGGTTTAATCAAGAAGATTCTAAAATTGGGAATTAGGGTTCAAAAACTTAAAGATAAAAGAAAGAGATATTTCAAAGACTAAGTGAAGTGAGGAAGAAGGATTTTTATGGAAGAAAAGTAGAAGACTACATTTGGGTTGAAATTTTGGATCGAACAAGGGTTTGAGGCTGAAATCAGAAGGGAAAAGCGAACTGGAGAAGAGATCACGAGAGAAGATTCAAGGGCTGTTCAAGTAGCAGATAAAGAGGCTACATTTCTAACATTTCCATTCAAATTTCGATTGAAGCAAGGCTTTTCTGGTGATGTTTAAGGCTCAAATAAAAAAAAAGTGAATTGGAGAGTGGTAAAGAAGACGAGAGAGATCGACATGGAACAAAGAGAGAAAGGAGAGAAAATTGAGGATTTTTTTTCTAATTTATGTTAATTCTGTTATTACTTAGTTTAGGTTTTAGTTTTAGGTTTTTTCCTTTTTACTAATTTGTATATAATATAAATTATTATATTATATATATTATATATATAATATAAATTATTATATTATATATATATTATATATAAAAATAAAAATTCTAAACGGAATAAATATATATATATAATATAAATATAAACTTTCAGTCGGCCGGCTTTTGGTCGGCTTTGAGCCAAAAAACTTTTAAGCAGACAGCCGACCCGCCTTCACCCTTTGTCGGTCGACTTGCAACCAACTGCGCTGAGCTGTCTCAGAAACCGAGCCGCCGAGTTCTATGCTACTCGGGTCGGTCGGTTGGGTCGGTTTCCCACCGACTTTGCTCTCCCCTAAGAAAAAGTAGTGCCGCGCCTTTTAAGGAATTGGTGCTGATTCCCGCGCCGGATTAATATTTTACATGGTGTTCAATTAAGGACAAATAGTCAAAACCGGCAAAATCAACCATGAAGATTGTAATTCAAGCATAGCGACATGTTTCCTAGGATGTTTTCTAGGTCCTAAGGATGGTTTTGGCGAAATCTTGGTGTAGTTTTGTCTAGAAAATAACTTTTACTCGGTTTTCAATTAAGGACAAAACACCAAGATTAAGAAATTAAGCATAGAAACCACGCCTTTGAAGATGGTTTCATGCATATTGATGATGGTGAATGGTGATGGTGATCTGAGGCGTTTCAAGTAATACCACACCGGTGTTCCAACTTTTGCATTTCCTTCAACTAAGGACACAAAGCCGAAAGTGGTGAGTTTTAACCTGTTTCTGGTACCACAAGGGTGGCGCCAGTGGCGGAGTCAGGATTTGTATGTTGGGGGGGCCAGGATATATGTATGTGAAATATATGTTAATAGATATATAATATTTTTTATATGTAATATAGGAAAATATTTTTCGTACAATTTCTCATATTCATTTTTTATACACACATGGCTTGTAGACCGATAAAATACCAATCAGAGTGGATAGCTAGGTAGATATGTATGATAGGTATACAAAAAATTAATCACCTATGTAATAGAATGCTACCTACAATTAATTAAGAACAAAA
>AWUE01013052.1:0-40850 GCA_001974825.2 Corchorus olitorius
TTTTTCTAATTTATGTTAATTCTGTTATTACTTAGTTTAGGTTTTAGTTTTAGGTTTTTTCCTTTTTACTAATTTGTATATAATATAAATTATTATATTATATATTATATATATATAATATAACTTATATAAGTTTTATATATTATATATAAAAATAAAAATTCTAAACGGAATAAATATATATATATATATAATATAAATATAAACTTTCAGTCGGCCGGCTTTTGGTCGGCTTTGAGCCAAAAAAATTTTAAGCCGACCCGCCTTCACCCTTTGTCGGTCAACTTGCAACCAACTGCGGGAGCTGTCTCAGAAACCGAGCCGCCGAGTTCTATGCTACTCGGGTCGGTCGGTTGGGTCGGTTTCCCACCGACTTTGCTCTCCCCTAAGAAAAAGTAGTGCCGCGCCTTTTAAGGAATTGGTGCTGATTCCCGCGCCGGATTAATATTTTACATGGTGTTCAATTAAGGACAAATAGTCAAAACCGGCAAAATCAACCATGAAGATTGTAATTCAAGCATAGCGACATGTTTCCTAGGATGTTTTCTAGGTCCTAAGGATGGTTTTGGCGAAATCTTGGTGTAGTTTTGTCTAGAAAATAACTTTTACTCGGTTTTCAATTAAGGACAAAACACCAAGATTAAGAAATTAAGCATAGAAACCACGCCTTTGAAGATGGTTTCATGCATATTGATGATGGTGAATGGTGATGGTGATCTGAGGCGTTTCAAGTAATACCACACCGGTGTTCCAACTTTTGCATTTCCTTCAACTAAGGACACAAAGCCGAAAGTGGTGAGTTTTAACCTGTTAATTTAGAACAAAACAGTACTTTGATCTAAAGTTTGAGTCTTGTGAATTGAGTAAATAGACATTTAGAGTGTTTTACCCAAATGACTCAATTTTTTTTTGGGGGGAGGGGGGGGCAGTGATTATTTTTGAAGGTGATTGATTTTGGTATTATAAATCTCAAAATATATGCTAAATTCTATACTAAGTAAAAAACTTTGTAAAATTCTTGCCCTAACATGGCTCCGCCATTGGGTGGCGCAATATTCATAAACATTAGCAATGGTTTTGTGGTGAGTTATTTTCGTGCCACACCATTTTCACCAACTTTTGTTGTTTTCTCAGTTAAGGACATATGGTTGTGTTTTCACTGAATTGAGTCATTGTTTCAATTGATTGTGATCATTTAGTGGAAAATGAACCTAGTACTATGGAGTTACACTAGTTTTGTTCTAGGGAGATAAAATTATTGTTAACAAGTAAGAAAAGTGGTGCCATCACCAGTTTTGGTTGTCAGCACCATCTCCGAAACAAGCAGAACCTGCACCAGTGCGCATAGGCTATGGAGATTTCGCAAGTTACAATGGTGCAGCGTGGATAAGCATAATCTTATGGTGTATGGAGTTTTGAAGCATCTTAGCAACTTCCTGGAAGTTTCCAGTAAATTAGAAAGCAGTGGGAAGAATCAGTGATCAGCACCCAATCGGAATCAGAAATTAAATGAAGAAGATAATTTGGTGACAAAATTGTATGCCCTAGCCGACCCTGTATAAGGAGCAGCTCTCCAATGTAAAAAGCCTCTTCGGACAACCCTTGTTCTGTGCAAAAAACCTCTCTTCATAGATGCAAACTTTTGTTTAATCCACCTTGTTTTACTTTTTCATCACCATTGTTCTTACTTTCAAGTTGTAATCCTGTTATTACAATCTAGTGAAATTCTACTTTTCCAATCTCTTTATTCTTCATCTTCAATCTCTTGCTTTTACTTTTAAGAATTACCCAATAGGTTTAATGATTTAAACACACAAACCCAATAGGTTTAATGATTTAAACACTTTTGTGTGACTTTAAATCAGAACCCTACAATTCGTCTGATTTCCTACTTTTACAAACTTATTTTTGTTATTTTTTGCTACAAAAATAACTGGCACGCCTCTCCCTCACCCTCTCTCTCAAAGAGATTTCAACGCCAAGCGCACGAGGAAAATTTGACACAAAAGAAGTCGAGGTTCCAAATGATACTTAACTTGCACCCGCTATTTGAGTTCCTATGCTTGCAGATTATTACCAAGTTTAATGGCCTCATTGTCCATTGCCTTTCATTTTTGTTTTCATTAATACGTTGTAGAAAGATCGAAGTAGAAACCTCCCATTAACATCCATGTGATAGGGAAATCTCCAACTCTAAATTTTAGGAATCAAGTTATATGATCTCAATAATTTTGCATGATTTTTTTTTCTTCTATTCTACAAGAAAGTCCAGCAAAATATTATTATGAAAAGGACTTAATTTTATTGTAAACAGAAAGTTATTTTTCTTTTTTAAAAAGTAGAACCAAATCTGATTGTTGTAAGTTAAACTTGCAGTTGCATTTAGCAAAATGATTGAGAAGCATTTTACGGAATCACTATAGACTACAAAGCATGCCTTTTAGCTTTGAAGCTGCAGCCAAGCCGCTGAGAATCGCGCCTTCAACATTCGGACTAACACAGAAATCTCCACACATGGCGAGTCTCTTGTTCTTATCCCACAAGCATTTCTCTTCTTTTGCTATGCTTGCAGCTGGGAAGGCACTTCCCCTGCAAATAAACCACAAGGCAAAACATAAAAGTTGAAAATCAGCCACAAAAAGAAGGTTAAGAACAACATGGTGAAGGTCATTTGTTTATGTAGTTTGCTGAATGGCATCAAATACTAATGTCTTCATCAGTTCTCTATCTCAATGACATAAGACATCCACGACATTCATGAGAGAAGAACATTTATAATTCTGTTATTTTGTTTCCATATTAAATCTTAATTACAAAGACAGACAGACATATTGACAGAGGTCAACCAAGCTAGGGGGTGAGCTTTATCCTTGTAGTTCATTCCTGCTTTAAGCATATTAAAAGAGAAAGCTGACTTTCAAAGCATTTAATCTATGCAAAATTCTATCCAAATTAGAGCTGGTTTGTTTTAGTAAATAAGAGCATATCAAAATTTTCCTTATAGATTAGCTCTCAGCCAAACTTCAACATGAAAATGCTAGTACTACTAAATCCTCAATTGTTCAGGTAGGACAGAAGGCTGTTAAGTACCTTGAAGTTATTTTGCAAGGTCATTTGAAGGTAAAATGGTGGAATTTAATATGAATACTGATTAGCGTGTGCAAAGGGACAAGTAAAGGGTTCATAGTGAAGGCCAAAACCAGGTTGCTTCCTTGTAAAATAGTTGCTTACAGATGGAAATTTAAATTATAGTGGTCCAAGTAACCATGGACTTACCATCTATGAGCTTTCTTGAAAAATGGCTGTGGGATACCGAATCCAGTGCTTAGGAATTCTTGGAGCATCTCATCACCCACTTTTGATAATGTTTCTTTTGAAGGTTTCTGAAGGCCAGTTTGAGCAATAATATCCTTTGCATACTCCATTGTTGAATGCAATACCCATCGTTCACTGTGCATTTAAGAAGCAAGAAAGATAAGAAATGCCACGAAGTAAATGACTTGAAATACTTGGCTCAGTGGCCAAAAGATATTAAATAGAAAAACTTGGCTCAGAAATTGGATCATTATGCAGTATATAAGAATCTACCTTTCCGAAGAACGACCAGGCTTACTGCTATCACAGTAAGCCCAGCTTAAAACCTTAGAATTAATTAATGAGAAGCCCTTCACAGGTATCTGCATTATCAAACTTTAATAAGATGTCAAGAGCATAAAAGGTTAATAACAAAATATGAGCACGAAGAAAAGTAAGTAAAAATAATTGGGAAATTGAAACAAGAAATGTATCTAGAAGCCAAGGAAGGATAAATAAAATGGAGATGGGGGGAGGAGATTTATATGAATAAGCAGTTTGGATCATCCAAACACATTAAGTTTACAATATAATAACTGAATGCTGTTCAAGCTGGTTAGTATCTCACCGAGGACAATGGATCACTGAATGCTAGCATTAGCGCAAAACAAGGATACACGGGAATATTGTGCAGTTTCACGAACTCCGGAGACAAATTCAAGTCTGTATGGAATACAGCAGACTAATAGTGAGGATAACATATGCCATTCTTTGTTTTCTATTTTTCCTTTAAAAAGATACATGAAGATGCCAAACTGTTTATCTAATAAGAAGACAGATCTGCTTTTTCCATAGTCCCGAGAGCATGATAGATGTTATTTGCAGGCTATTTAATGCAGAGAATATACTTCCTTATGACTAGATACAATAAATTCACCTTCAGATTTTCCTCCTAGATTTACAGGGCTAATTAGGATTAGCGAGTTTATGCCTATAAAGTTTTGCACCTATAGATAGATTAGAGTTGAACTTTTTGATAGTTTGAGTTTTTGCGGAGTTCCTGAAGAACTTTTGAGTTGCAGCCACAGGATACAGTTTATAGTCTACAGTTTCATATAATACATAGTGCCATTGCCTATGGCCAAACAACTGCCAAAGCATCAGCAAGGCTTTCTCCTAAAAATATAGTCTACAATTGCTTTCAGAATTATGCATGGTCCTTAGTCATAAAAATCATAAAGGATATCTACACAATGAAGTAGCATGTGCATGCAGATTTGCAAGAAGGAAATAGCAAACATCTAAAGATAAACCTCCATACCAAGAGGGGGTGATTGTCCTGTTATCTGTGTAAACCTTGGGGAAACAATGTTTTTGTCAGATGCAACCACTCCCATGAAATGACCAAGATTTTGTCCATCTACACCCATCAATGACCATAAACTCTCCTTTTCTATCCATTCAAACTTCCCGATACCCACATTGAACTTGCTTTCTACTCCTGAAGAACAGATAGAGCAGAAAGCGAGGAAATTTAGATGTGTATTCAACCTTGATGAGTAGTTTAAAGTAAAGCGGTCATCTTGCTACACACCAGGCTCATGGCATAATGCTTTGCAAATCGAATTCATTCCAGGGACACCAACATATTTCTTGCTTTGTCTTTCCTAAAAGAGAATTAATTTAGGAAACCTATCAGCAGTAGAGAAGAAACACACTACGGATGCCTAAAGTTTCATATTTCATATTAAGGCCAGAGTTGACAGATGGTAATCAAAGAGATACAATAATGCAAACAGTAGAGCTTCCAAGGGCCGGAAGCACCCCAGAAACAGATATATTACAAATCATTGACATCATATGTAGCTTTAAAAAGGAAAAGACAAAAGGTTTCTGCCAATTTAAAATAAAAAAGAAAGCTATAACTTTATTCAAAGAAATATGAAAAATGCGCAAGAAATCATGTACATAAACAATTCAAAAACATCATTGCTCTCACAAACAAGCTAATGGATATAATCATGCAAATATAAAATACTATAGTAAAAGGTAGCGGGTGACCAAAAGAACAGATAAAGAATAGTGCATTAATATTTATTAATATAATAGTAGTTGTATGAACAAATACAAGTAGTTGAAAGAACCTGTTGTTCAATGTTGACAAATTTGTTGGAAGAACAATCAAAAGACCCAAAATTCAGCTTCCATTCAGCAACAAGGCCTCTTGATTCCCAATCAGCAACAACACTCAACACATCAGGATTTGTTACTGTGAAATAAGGAGCCCCATGGTCGAATAACAGCTCTTTCCCATCTTCACTTAGCTCTCTAATTTCAAAAGATCCCAACAATTCCACTTGTAAATATAATAATTCTAATTCTAATTATAGTAACAATAGTAGGAATCCATTAAAAAACTATGAACTTTTTCCTTCTATTGTTGGTAAATCCACTAAAGTATTTATAAAAAATTGTTATTTTTTTCTGCTTTGAAACCACCATCAAACATTAAAATATGAAAAAGGGTAGTTGAAATTTTGTCAAAGGATATGAATTTGCAAGAGAAATAAACAATAGAAAGAGAGAGAAGAAATTAAAAGGAACCTTCTTTGAGACATGCGGCCACCGGGACCTCTAGCAGAGTCAAAAAGGGTCACAGAAACTCCATTCCTCGCCAGAATTGCCGCACAAACAGCTCCAGAAACTGTCGATTACAAAATTTTCAATGTCAAAAAAGGAAAAAGGAAGTTAATTAATTATATCAGAAATGAAATGAGCATAAAAGAAAAAGTGGGTTATTGCTATTATACTTCCACTTCCCACCACAGCAACCTTGGTGACTGCGTTTTGCATCTTGTTCTTGTCTGAGATTGCGTTTCCCTTTTTTTTCTCTTTTAATGAGGCATAGTATATATGAAAGCTTTTTCAACTTTTATAATAAAAATGTTGGGTGTTGTTTTGATTTATTATTTAATGAAAAATAAATAAATTATCTTCATTTCTCTTTCTTCTTCCTGGCTTTGTCAACCTGCAAAGATCATAGCAGGGGAGGGAAGGGCCAAAGAAGCTCACTGTCTGTTCAAGCCAAACGGAACGGGAAGTCAAGTCAGCCCAGACCAAGACCCAGGCAGATTTGTAGATGTACAGCCTCGTACTATGGGATGTTTAAAGATAATGTTCAATTTTTTAAAATAGAAAACATCTTTTTCCTCTTTATCCTTCATTATTTGCTTAAAAATTAATCTTTAATGAAATTAATAAAGTACTTTAATAAAGGTGTTTTGTATTGTTTTTTAACATTGAAGGAAGGTTTTAATCATTGGAATTGAGAGTTAATACTCTATCATTAGATCATGTAGCTTAAACATGATTTCGAATTTTATTCAAGTCTTCCTGATTAATCATAAATCATATCATAATAAATAACAAAATATATATATTTATATAAATCAAATATACTCTACTAAAGATTTAGTTCCAAAATTTATTATCTTGATGTGTCACTAAGTTTAATCATTTATATAAGAATAAACCTTACAAAAAAAGTTCTAAACTTATGATAATTATTTATTTATATTGTCATAGATATAGGGTGTAGTCTATAATTTCTCACTACTAATATTTTTCATTTTTGAAGAAATGGGTATCCTAAGTTTAGTCCGAGCCTAGTCTATCGAAGTGTAAAAAGGTTAACACTCCAAAGAAATGAGCTTACATTTTAGTAATTTTTTTTTGGGTCAATACATTTAGTAATGTTTAAAATGTTATAAATATGATCAATTTGTTGAATTAGTTAAAGTATAATAAGAACCACCTTCTTTTTTGGGGTAATTAACTAAAATAACTATCAACATCGACGTTGAACTAGAAATTGATAAGAAATTTCAATTGTACATTTATGACCTTAAGATTAAGAATTAAGATGATAGATAGAGTGATGATAGACTACAAGTAAACATTAATTTAAACTTAAAACTAAAAATGAAAGCAAAAAAGGGTGAATAGGGTCAGAAAAGGGCACGTAGCAAATAGTTGACCCAGTCCCAGTCCGAGTTTTAAACTTTTAATAATTTTGATTAACCGAGTTGACCAGCAAGGCTCAGCAACCCATATTTCTTCTTCTGACCTTTCCTCCTTTCATCATTTCTTTCCCATTTCCAGTTGGGAAATTTTTTTAAAGTTTTTGGCTTTCAACTTGCTGTTTATAAAGGATTCATTGAGAAAATTAGAAAAAAGCATAAATTTTTTGTTTTGAGAAGTCAGTTTTGAGCGGCTCTTTCTTCTCCTAATTCATATAAGCTAAATTTAAAGATCACTTCAAAAATTGCGTACGCCTTCCTTCATGGACTTTGAATTCTTGCTTTCTTAGTTAACTCCATAATAATTGTCCTCTCATCAACTTGTTCCAAGCATTTCCTTTGTGTCAGCTTTTCAGGTCAGTTCACTTTTTTCTTGTAATGGGTTACTTTGTTTTTTCTTCTTTTTAGCTGATTAGCTGTTCATCTATCAGTTTTCTTTCTGGGTTTTTTCTCGTTTTTCTTTGTTTTTGGCATCTGCCCTCTGTTGCTCTTATTGAATTATGTAGATATATGAGTTCAAGTCTTCAACTTTGTTTGGTCAATTGATTTTCTTCCTGTTTTGATTTTCCTTTACTTGATTTTTTTTAGTATCTAACAGTTTTTCTTTCTTGGGATTATTGTTGCTCTTTTTTCTTAAGGGAAGCATGTAGGTTTAGGTTATAAATTCAACTTTGTCTGATCAATTGATAAGTTTGACTTATTTCTGATGGGTTTGCCTCTTTATATATGAATTTTTTCTGGCATAATTTCCTTTTATTTGATGTTTAATCTTGATATGAGCATAAGCTGTACATGTAGGATCAAATCCCTAGAGCTAATTGCCAAACTAGGAATTTGGTCTGTTGAATTGTTTATGATTAAATAGAATTGGAGTAAACAGGCTAACATATGATTTCTGAAGTCTGTGGTGGACTAATTGCTTTTTGTTATTTTCATGGAAAAAGGTCCAAGAGTATGTCTTCTGGGGAAATACTCAGACTCAAGCTTGATGCAATGGGCAATACTCTGATTCAAGCTTGATGCACTTAAAGAGCCTGAGATTTTTGTGTATAAGGAGTGAAAATTGTTTTGTAGAGTTTGCTTTTTGTAAAAATTAAACATTGAAAGTAAATTAGTTTTGGAGTCTCAAGAACAAAATTCAGTGTGAAGTATGTAGATATTGCATTAGCCCTGTGTTTTATGGAATTAATGTTAGTTCTCTATGTTAAGAGTGCATCTTTGTTATATATTTAATCACACTGTTGATTGAAACAAACTCAACAATGTGGGATACTTCCTTTTACTTCTATCATGAACTGTAAACTCCTCTACAATGTGAATTCAAGTCTTGAACTTCTATCATCTGTGCATCTTCTTGAATGTTTCTGATATTGCATCTGTGCATCTTCTTGCATGTTTCTGAATGATTCTTCTTCGCAGGTTTGAGAACTGCTTTGATACTAAGCATTGGTTAAATATAAGAAACTTGGTCAGTGGTGCGTCATAAAGCTATGACTTGTTTTTCTTTCTTATTCCATAGACATGGCTCGTCAGCCAACCAATCTTTTGAGGTTGATGAAGGTGAGTCTGGAGTATTCTTCTAGCAATTAGAAAGTTTTTATACTTTCATTTGAAATTAAGCGGTTTTATCACTCATCCTGTCATTAGATCCTCTCTCATTACTGTTTCCCTATGTCTCATAGGACAATTCTAACTTATGAAAACTTCTGAACTTTCAGTTGCTACTCTTCCAACCTTGTAATTTTGTTAAACTTGCTTTTCGTATATCGCCATGTTCTCTTTTACTTCTACTTGTCTTAGAAGAAAAAAAGAGCTCTTCAGATTCTGGTGACTCTGTAATTACAGTTTAAGATTGGATTCAACATTACTGTCTAAAGCTATGTTAATAGCAGAATTTTCTAATCTTCTCTTCTTTATTTCTGTTTCCTTTTTAAACAGAATTTGGCATTCAAAACGTAAGATTTTATACATACAAAGAATTAAGAAGTGCTACTGAAGATTTTAGCCTTGCCAATAAAATCGGAGAAGGTGGTTTTGGTTCTGTCTATAAGGTATGTATGCTGCTTCAATATACATTCATATTGAACATTGTTTACTTGGTCTTTTGTCTACTTTGTGTTTTTCTGTGAAAGAAACCTCTTTAATTACACTCTTGATTTTCAGGGGCGGCTAAAAGATGGAAAGATTGCAGCTATTAAAGTTCTTTCAGCTGAATCAAGACAGGGGGTCAGGGAATTTGTGACAGAGATTAAGACGATCTCCGAAATAGAGCATGAAAATTTGGTCAAGCTCTATGGGTGTTGTGTGGAAGATAATCACAGAATCTTGGTCTACAACTATCTTGAGAACAATAGCCTTGCCCAGACTCTTCTTGGTAATTTGTTTATATTGTTCTTCACTTAAAAGTTCAGTTTATTGTTTATTAAGGGTTATTATTAATACCATGGAGTAGTAGTTTCATCCTAGAGCCATATATTTCAGAAAATGATATTTATATATATTTTACACTGCTTTTCATGGCATGACTGTTCTCGCTAGTAATTTAAGATGTTCTGAAAATTTTGTGCATAACTAAAATTTAAAGACTAACAATTATCAAACATCTAAAATCCAACTATCCTTCCACTACATGAATTGTTTATAAAGTAAAAATAAAGAGAAAAAGATTACCTCATTTATGAAAGGGCAAAATTGGAATACTATGCCCGACTCTATTTAAGGTGGTTCTCTTTTCATTCTTGAGCATTTTAAAATAGGACGGGGATAGTGGAAATATTTTGTTTTTATTCTTAGGAATCCTGCATCATTTCAAAGGTTAACCATAGAATTAGTACAGTTGCATAAAATGCATGTTAGTACAATATAAAGGCGCAGACAGTGCTAATAAAGTTTAAACCACCTTGAAACTGAGAGCTGTTAAAACCTTTTCATTTGCAGGTAGTGGTCACAGTAATGTCCAGTTTAATTGGAAAGCACGGTCTAAAATATGTATTGGCATTGCACGTGGGCTTGCCTATCTTCATGACGAAGTACGGCCATACATTGTTCATAGAGATATCAAAGCAAGCAATATTCTTCTTGATAGAGACCTGACACCCAAAATATCAGATTTTGGCTTGGCAAAGCTTATCCCAGCAAACATGACTCATGTCAGCACTCGTGTGGCTGGAACAATGTAAGGCTCCAACCACCCTGTTACCTGTTTGAGTTTTAAAGTACTTGCGTATTTTAGTTTTGAATTAGCACAGAATATCATAGTATCATCTAAGGCTACATCTGTGATGTAAATTTCTTGATATAATTCAACAAAATTTAATTGAAGTTGGTTCTCTCTTTAAATTTAGGTTTTATTTTCAAGTCATATTGTGTTGTTAAGTTTAGGATCTCTCCAGCTAGCTGTCATTTGATTTATCAAGCGTATGTCATACTTATACAACTGAATTTCAGTGCATATGCTTTATTTTTAACAAGTATCAACTGTCATTTACGTTATCATTCACTGTTTCAGAGGTTATCTAGCACCAGAGTATGCAATAAGGGGGCAGTTGACGCGAAAAGCAGATATTTACGGTTTTGGTGTTCTCCTCATAGAAATTGTTAGTGGGAGATGTAACACAAATACACAGCTTCCAGTAGGAGAACAATATCTCCTAGAACGGGTATGTTTATGAATTTGAGTCTATTCAATTATGGTTGCAGACTCTTTTTATTGCAATTGATTTGATACTTCAGGGTGATTTACTGGTTAAGTGCTTATGATTTCCTTTGAGTTTTTTCTTAGAGTATTTTTTTTTTTTTTGATGAAAAGGGTACTTAGCATAATTTTCTCAGAGATTATCAACCACTTATGAAATGAGTTAAGGAATAAATATGTTATATCTCCTTGGAAAGTTACTTAATCCTTTAACTCCTTAATGTTTTGATCCAAAAAGAAAATTAAGCATTGATCTATTAGATTTGACATGCAACTTATAAACCATCTTACATTATAACTGCAGTGATTTCTCCTCTGCTAAATCTTGTTATATCTTCACATGGCTGGAATTCCAGTTTCAAAATTAAATTCAAATCTTTCAATGGAAATAAGTAATGTTTGTGAATAGAAGATCAAAGAATTTAACTAAGCAGATGATGCTTCTTTAATGCAGAAGAATGATGAGTATGTATGTTTCCTTTTACTTATTTTGAATTTTGGGCATCTTTGAAGATCTCATTAAAGCATGTTATTTCCCTAGTTCTAGATCAGCATGTTGATATCTTTGCCTGTTTATAAGTATATATAGAAAACGAAAATCAAATACTGTCTAGTCTATGAAGAAGGGAAAGTAGTGCAATCTACCTATTAGAAAGTTTGGCGTTCATGACAGATTAATATCTTTTTGCAGACATGGGACCTTTACGAGCGAAGGGAGTTGGTTGGATTGGTAGACACATTAATGAACGGTGATTTTGACGCAGAGGAGGCTTGTAGGTTCCTTAAAGTTGGTCTTCTTTGTACCCAAGATACTCCCAAACTCCGGCCAACTATGTCATCTGTGGTGAAGATGCTAACTGGCGAGAAGAATGTTGATGGCAGGACGATAACAAAGCCAGGCTTAATCTCTGATTTTATGGATCTCAAAGTGCGAAGTTCTGAGAAACCCCATGCAGGAAGCAAGTATACATCTTCTTACAATGCTTCCTCTAGCTCAGAAAACCTAGACAATTCAACCCTAACCCTGTCATCAGGAAACTCAGCTTCTGCAACTATGACCTTAAGTGCTCCATACGATCGGAGTGTTTAAACATTAAAGCAACCAAAATTTGAGAAAAATTTATTCTTTTCATTCTATCTTTGGGTTTTGAAGTTTTTTCCATTTTGTAAATTGTTAGC
The DNA here is from genome assembly GCA_001974825.2 of Corchorus olitorius. Lineage (NCBI taxonomy): Eukaryota > Viridiplantae > Streptophyta > Magnoliopsida > Malvales > Malvaceae > Corchorus > Corchorus olitorius. The sequence continues at coordinate 12,247 of AWUE01013052.1, forward strand.
CAGTGTGCTGTACTTCGTCGAATTGCCGAAAGTACACTCTTGTAAATGTACCATGTTTGGTAAATTAAAAGAAATTTTTTTTGTGGAGTTGCTCAAGGATCTCACTTTTTTCTTCTATGGTCTTAGAGTTGGCACACTCTCTCTTCACCGACAAAGATGAAGGCAATGATTATGAGACTTGACGTGCCCCAATCAGGCAATTGAGGACGAAGATGTCTGGTATTAACTATTAATAATTGCATGAGCATGAAGAAAACATAAGTATATACATGCTTTGGGTTTGGGGCATTCTTTCATTTGATTGGTTGTAGCAAGTTTGTTAAAGAAAAATAAATTATACCCATTGATTAATGGGTATAACCTAAGGAAATGGAAATGTTTTTGTGCTCTTAATGGCACGACCTACTTCACTTGTGCCTTATTTTTAAGTTTTGGTTTGACTTAAAAGGACATGACATAATCTTATTCTAATTACTTTCTTAGAAAACGAATCTTAATTATATTTTTTGGGGGGAGAATCTTAATTATTGAAACATTTGTTTTCATTAGTGAAAAAGAAAGAAAAATCAAATAATTCATCAAATAATTAAAAAAAAAAGAAAAAAGGAAAGGAGGAAATGTTTGATGGCACATTGGTGGATGAAGTGAAGCCAAAATTTTATGAGCAGCAGCATGTCATGGTTGTATGATGAGGTTAGCAAATATTAGGAAGTTCCCTTTTATAACAAGTGGGTCCTAAAGCCATGTTGATCATCATGTTTCATGACCAAACTCTCTGACCCTATTTCTAACATTCTACAATATCATAAATATGCTTTTGTGAAATTGTACCCATCACTATAAATATGCTCATTAGAAATATTAATTACTATACTCAAATTATATCATATCTTAATTTGAAGTAAGTTTCCTATGCATGTTTTCCAAATTCATTGTTTGAGGGATATTAAAATAGTCCCATCTTGACAAGTGGGAAAAAAAATTTCAAAACTTTATCATTTCATACCTCACAGAGAATTTAATCTCTTACCTTAATTCTTCTTTGTACATAGATACCTTGTTAAATTTTTTAAAAAAAAATTATCTAAATCAAAGTTAAACAAAGTAAAATAAAAATTACTTAAAAATAAATATCTCCAAGTTTGTCTTTTTGTCTAATGTTTTTCCACCTTTTTCAAGTTGGCTCAGTAAGAGTAAGCTTTGCTCACTCTCTTCTTCATGTGTCTGTCTGTCTCTCTCTATATGTCTTTAGAATAACTTTTTCAAACTTTTCTCAACTCAGCTCTCTTTTTCACGAGTACTCCCTGAAAAAACCCAAAATAATTACTCGAAATTAAAAAAGAATAGCTAGTTATGCATTATTAGGGTTTTGTCTTACCATACTCCAAAATACCCAAAATTTTCAACCCAAATTTATCCCTCTTTTAATTTAGCTTTAACTCACCCCACCCAACTCAACTGACCTTATCATCTTCTTTACTTTGCTCATATGGTCTTTGGGTTTAGTTTCAGATTTTCAGAGTAAAAAAAGGGGAATAATTTGCTTCAATCTTTTGGCTCTTTTTTGTTTTTACCCTTTTTAGAAGCTTACATGTGAAGCAACATTTTAGCGTTGAACGAACCCGGCGTGATCGAATTTACAGTCCTAACTGCAATCACTCAAATGGGTATTTTTTATTTTCTATTATAAAGAAGCAAATGGGTATTAATTTTTTTTCTTTTTTCTGATGAATGGGAAATGAGTATGTTTTTGATCCTCTAAATTTCAATGCCTGAAATGGGTATTATTCTGTCCATTTTCTTAGCAAAAATTTGATCTTTTTTGAGCTGGATCGAAGCCTGAAACGGTGATGGAGGATATAGGCCTGTTTAAGCAAGGTTGGAAATGGTTACAATCTCAGAAACATGTTTATTCCAAGGCGAAGACAGCTGTGGTTTGGTGTAGGGATAAAATGGGATTGCTAATGGAGAGGCATTGGCCTATGGTTTGTAGTGGATGTGTAAAATTCTGGAAATTTTCGAAGTTGCTTTTGATTTATTGGAAAGAGTGTATAGTGAGAGGGTTTCAGTCATGTGTCAAACTGGGTTCAGCTTCGTTGCTTGTTATAATGTGGAGTTGCTTCCTCAGCTTGACTTCCATGTCTTGTTTGCTTTATGTACTTCTAAGTATGGTATGTTTTCTTTCATTTTCTTGTTAAAACCGGTTGTAATTGTTTTTATATTTTGAGTGATTTGAGTTGTTGGGCAATTTTCAAGCTATTTGTAGGTTTTAGATGGCTTTTAATTTGATTAGTTAGTTGGACTTGTTAAATTTGATTGGAATGAACTAAAAAAAAAAGGGATGATTGATTACTTGGATTGTATATTAGCTAACCTTGTGATAGCTTTGTTTCAAAGTTAATGTGCCACAGGCTAAATTTTGGCCTGTGGGCAAGAATGTTTTGATTTAGATGGAAAGTTTTACTTCTGGAAAGCTTAAAGGCTGATTGCTGAACTGTTAATCAGAAATCATATCCTGAAGTTCTTGTAAGAAATGCAAAATGCTTTTGCTTGTTGGCATTATTGATATGATCCTTCACCATCATACTAGGTTATTGCCAATAAATTGCTGCGCTTTTTGCCCATAAAATTCTCTGCCTAAAACTGTCTGCAGACAGATGCGATTAATGTTTTGAAGTTTGTTTTGAGCACTTAATCTTAAATGTCCCATAGTGTTATAACATCTCTGACAGTTGTGACATCAAAGGTTAAGATTTTGTCTTTTCTAACCTATAGTTTATGTTTATTTTCTCTGATAGCAATTGCTTTCTACTGGTTGGTAAGAGGTGGTAATGGTGGAACACTTGAATATTTATAAGTTCAAAGATACTTAGTGAGGTTCTGGTTTTACTGGGGTTGTGGTGGGTTTTAACTTTCTAAGACTAAATAAGGAGTATGTTAGTTTTATTGAGCAGAATCAATCTTATAATGTATAATTTTGTAATTAGAAAATGAGAGTCAGACTTACAATCTGGTCTCGTGTGTTTCAGGGAGCTGCTGGAGCTGCAGTTCAGTATTTAGGGTACACTCCAGGACTCTTTATTGTAGGACTCTTCGGCATTTTGATATTATGGATGTATGCTAACTTTTGGATAACAGGAACATTGTTTATAGTTGGAGGTATTGCTCGTTTCTTGCCTCCTGCCATGAATTTTCTTGTCAATAACATGATGTCCATAGTTTTTTACTAACTTTATGTTCACATCTGTTATGGCACATAGTCATACCCATATATATGTGTTTGTTCATGTAAGGCAAACTAAACTAGAGAATCTACAAGAAGATATAAGGAAAGAGCACATATTTTGCAAGTTAATTTTGCTCTTTGATTTCATTGTTTTTGAAGTAAAGCTGGTCATGTTGGCTATGCTCATGGAAACTAAAACTGAAAGGTTTGGATTTTGACAAAAAAGAATTTTTTTAAAAAGGAAAAAAGAAAAAGGAGTTATCTCTCTCATTCTCTGATGAGACATTAATTTATGTATGCAGTGCATCTTAGGCTCTTGTTCTCCATGCTTATGATTTATGAATGCAGAGGTTTCACATGTCTAGCAAGTTTAAACACAATTGCTAGTGGTATTTGTTTTATCTGATCTAATTGAGTTCTGTATGATCAAGGAAAAAATGGTATATTCTCAAGTGAAAATTGTAGGATCCTTTGACTGCACTTGTTTTTGGTATTAATTACTTAGCCATATTAAAGGTTTACTATTTTAAGCTAAATATCTCATCATCTCATAACTCATAAGTTTTATTTCTCTGAGCAGGTTATTTGTTCTCCTTAAGTCATGCACGGTTGATAGTCTTGATAGCGACTACATACTCTGTTTATTTTGTCAAAGTTCGAGTTGGATGGCTTGGTGTTTTTCTATCAATAAACCTTGCATTTTTCTCGAACGATGTATTGAATTATTTGCTCCAATGTTTTGATAATGCAAGTGAAAATATGCATTATGAGGAGCAAAAGGAATCAAAACCAGTTATGGAAGATGATTTGTCTGGAGAATGTGAATACTCTATTCCAACTGATGAACCTGAAAAAGTGCAGCCATGCAAGTCATCCAGCAAATCTGCTACTACATCAGTTATTAGTCAAAAGGAGTTTTCTGCTAAACAGGTAGTCAAGGAAGAATCAAGTTCGGCTGATGAAATGAAAAGAATATTGAATAGCACAAACCATTATGAAGCATTGGGGTTTGCTCGTCACATTAAAATTGATGCTGCAATTTTGAAAAAGGAATATCGAAAGAAGGTAGATACTATTCTGAAAGAAGGCATACACATTTCAGTTGTCTAAACATCATAGTCATCAGCACTTATTTCCGTTAAAGCCTAATCAGATCTGAGGATTACTTCTCCATTTCACTGAAGTGATTTGGACTACGTTTCATTATTTTAGCCTTTATTTCTTATAAATTATTTCCTCATCTAGTATTAGGTTAAGTGAAAGGATCATAGTATTTGTGGAAATGGATGGGTTGGAATCCTAGAGTAATATTGGTTGTTTTGGCCAACAGAAAGAAACATGGTTGAATGTTTTAGGGTCCAAGGACCAACAGAATATATGTTTCTCTTTTTTTCATTTTCATAAGGACCCTTCAATCAGCCTTCTTCTTATATTCTTCTTTGGCACTCCCACTAACTTTCTCAATTTCAATTCTATTTTCGACAGGCCATGCTTGTACATCCTGATAAAAATATGGGAAGTCCTTTAGCCAGTGAGTCATTTAAGAAACTGCAATGTGCTTATGAGGTGAGCAACTGTGTTTTTATTGTTTCTGTTATTTAGTCTAAATATAATTTGTATTTTGAGTTGCCATTTTATGTACATCTGAAATTAAAGATGAAAAATATCTATAACTTGAGAAACTGTTGGCTTTGGCTTTATGCTGCTTGCATTGGCATGGATTTTTAGGTTCTTTCTGATTCCATGAAAAAGAGGGACTATGATGAGCAATTGAGAAAGGAAGAATCCAGGACTAAGAGCGTCTGTCAAAAGTCCCATGGCTCTTCACGGCAGGTAGTTTTTATTTCCGTTGTTCCTTTTCCTTTTTCTAGCATAATGAATTCTTCAGTGTTCTTTTTTTTTAAATGCCAGTATTTCTCCAATAAGTTTGTCCTTTGAGTGTAGACCAGTATATGAATATCTGGGGATGAGATTCTTTGATCTCACAATTGGTTAATGAGGTTAAAATTTGTCCAATATGACCAAAATGTTTGCCTTTGGCAATCAATTTTCAGTTATTATGCTCTCATAGGGTCATGTTTAGTGGCTGCATGCAATTTTTTTTTTGTCTGCTGATTCATGTGATTTTAAGCAAGTTCGTTGATTCTGAGTGGTAGTGTAAGAATAATATTTTCCAATCATTCTCCCCTTTCAGCAGGCTAGTCCAGATCATTGCTCCGAAGAATCAAGGCGTATACAGTGCACTAAGTGTGGTAATTCACATATATGGGTGTGCACAAATAGGAACAAGGCCAAGGCTAGATGGTGTCAGGTTGGTCAAACTTGAATATTTTCTTTCTGTTTTTCAAATCCAATATTTTAAGAGGCCTAACATTTACACTTGTTACTTAATAAGGCTTAAGCATGAAACATCGAGTCATAAGCCTATTGAAAGTGGAGTTTTTAGTTTCAATTATTACAACTATTTCTATGACTTTAAAGATTACAAGGTTAGAAAAATAATAATAAATATATGTGCAATATCTTTAGTGTGTTTGAGCAAGGATGATGGGTGGGATGGGATGACGGCTTGTGCATAAGAATATTGGAAGTGCAAATTTTATTGCACAAACAGTTACAATATTTTTATGCACAAACCATCATCCAATCCCACCCATCATCCTTGCCAAAACACACCCTTAACATCAATACTACTAGCATATGATATCCTAATGTATATCTCCTTTTACTTATGGTCAAGTATCAACAGGGATGGCTCAAGTAGATGCATAAATGAGAATAGATGCCTGTTCATAGTGGGATAACAATCATTCTATGATATATGAGAAAAATGATCTGAAAGCTGGTCAATCTAATGCTTGCAGCTCAAAAAGCAAAAGCTATCTGTCAAACAAAAGTAATAATGGCTACAAAACTTAAGAAACTTAAAAACATTAAAGCAAACAAATTGAGTGAGGAGAAAAGAAAACCTTCCAACTTGTGCTCAATTTTAAGGTACCCCATTGTAGAGTCTCTGAAGGCAGGATCCAGTTATGCTTTTTAAAGCATTTGTCAATCATTCTCCTCTTGCATACAGAGAAACACAGCATGTACACAACATATATACTTGCATGGAAGAACATGTATGCCAGTCTGAGAGCACACACACTGCGCATCTTTCAAACTAACAAAATTTGTTTCCTGAATGTGTTCCATAAATTTCTTATTTTTTGTTTTAACTTCAGGATTGCTGTCAATATCATCAAGCCAAGGATGGAGATGGATGGGTTGAGTACAAAGGTTCACTGGTGTTCGATAGGCCTCAAAAGGTAGGTTCTCTCTTTCTCTCTTTCTTTTTTCCTTCTTCTTCTTCTTCTTCTTTTTCTTTCTTTCTTTCTTTCTTTTTTCTCTTTTTTTTTTTTTTTTCTCTCAGTATGTTTGACCATTTCTTTTGCTGCATTTATTGTTTCGACTGAATTTGGTATGACCTGCAAATTGTTGGTGTTTTTGTCAAAAAAGTTTATCATCAAAAAAGTGATTTGCTTTGTCCATAGTCTTCTTCATGTGGTGTAAAGAAGTTAAAATTTAAAACAGAAACTAATCAAGTTTACTTCAAAATTGCTTGTTTTTGTTTTGGAATAAGAGAGATGCTTATAATGAGTTTAAAGGATTATTCTGACCAAGGTTTTGAGCTCTCTGATTCTGCCATTTTTATTACGAATAAACCATCTAATCTTAGTCATGTTAACAGTTGCAACTCGTATTCTAGTAACTTGGCTACTTAACGGATGGAAGACCCCTGAGAATGTGTGTTGATTCTTTTTAAAGAAGCAACTTGACTTACTAGTTCCTGAGTGGCTCTTAATTTATGCCTTTGGTTCACTTGGACATTTTTGACTTCATCAGATTCGAAAGTATACTGATTATCGAATTATATGATATATATTGTGGGAGACTGGTGATGATCTTGCAACTGTTCATTCCTGTGCATGGAAACAAAGCAGTGTTCACAAAGTCAATAAGAATTGCTTAAATACAAAATGTGGGGAAAGAAAGAACAGAGATAAAATTTGAAGATTGATAGGATATTGGTTTTCAGGGTTTTTTTCCATAAGTACTTCATACGCAATAAGAAAAAATGTAAAGACAATTATGAGGCTAAATTACTTTTTTTGAGGATGTAAGCATTGGATAGGGATATTTCTCTCCTTTCATGAAGTATGCTTGGTTCTATGTGTGATTGAGTTGTTCAAGTAAACATCCGCAGTCATCTTTTATCAAATTATCAGAAGTTTTGTCCCATTCCTTCAATTTTATGCTGTTAAAAGGCTTTACTTTTTCGTTACCCTTATCAATTTGGTATCTTACCTTCTTGTAGGTGGAAATACCACGTGCTTTTGTTTGTGCTGAGAGCAAGATCTTCGATGTTTCAGAATGGGCTATTTGTCAGGTCAGTGGTTCGTGTAGTTTGCACACATTAATGTGCAAGTGTTAGTTTTATTGGTTAATTCCATCTTATGAAGAATTGACACCAAACAAAAGAAGATAAAACAGAATACTAGATCCTCAAATGAAAACCAATAGGGTTTGCACTATTTGGTTCAAACTGAAAATGAGAGTGCATTTAATTTGGTCGTTTTCCATCACCTTAGTGAACTTTCCTTGATATGAGACATGTTCAAGCTGCACTTGTGGTTTCACTTAACAGTATGTAGTCATTCGAAACCCAACAACTACAACTTTAAGTTACTTGATAAAGAACAACTTTCTTCATTTATTATTCTAGCTTATATTTCAAACTCTATCTGGTCTGCAGAATTTCTTTTAGAGTGGAAGATAGTAAGATGGATTAAAAAATGACATAAGTGAGCTCATCTTCATTAAGTCTAAATGCTATATATAATCAGCAATCAACTTCGACAAATAGAACTTAATTAATGATTTGGCAGCCTCTCACAATTAGCATTTAGAAGCTGATTAATCCCGGTCACAGTAATGTATTCCCAAGATTTAAGTATAAAGATGTTGTATTGCATACTTGTATGTATTAATTTACGGTCTGAAATGGTTTTTGCAGGGAATGGCATGTAGGCCGAACACCCATCGACCTAGTTTCCATGTAAACATGGTTGGATTGGAGAAGACACAGAGATCCAACTCCAGCAGGTATCCTTGGGATTTAGATGCTGAAATGATTGATGAAGATGAAGAAGAATTTGAGTTGTGGCTTCAGCAGGCCTTGGCCTCTGGGCTGTTTTGTGAAACCTCTAAACGCAGAAAAAGCTGGAGTCCATTTAAATTGCCTCAGAAGAAAAGTAAAAGGCAATGGCGAAGAACTTCGACCTGAACAGTTGATGAGAGGCATTTGAAGACTTTCTGCATGTCAAAACCAAATGGAAAAATGATCTCACTTCAACAAAGGAGGAGACAGTGTTTGAAGAAAGAAGCAGAAGAAAAAGGAAGAGGAAAGGGAGGGAAATTGTTAAAAGAAACTGACAAAAAGATGGGGTTTTGGCACTGAAGGCAGAGATTTTAATGATCTAATCCATTTGAAGATGAAAGCTAGGAAAAGAAAGTGGGAGGGAGAGAAATATATAGGCCTTGGTCTTTTATACAAATGGATCAAAGCCTAGTCCTGGTAAAAATCTTAAATCTGTTTTTGTGAAGCTTCTTTTCTGGGCTTTCTTAAATTAAAATCAGGGATCACAATTCGATCTCCTTGTATATTTATCCCAATGTCTGAAACATTCTACTACTCTGTAGTTTTAATGAAATTAATCTCCTTTTTCCATTCCTGTTTCCTTGTTACTAACTTTTGTTTCAGTCATCTCTCTGGTAATCCTCTGATATACTTAAAGATGAAACAGAAACTCTTTTAACTAAAGAATCTAATTAAAAGCAGATGACATGTTTAATTAGATTTACAACTCCATCACTAACCAAAATCTCCAAGTTCTGAAACTCTTAAGTATCCCTCGAGTTCATCTTAATATGCTTACATATATTAACTTATATACAAATGAGGTTCTTTAGGAGATGATTGAATACTAAAATTTTTTCACAAGTTCTTTTTAATAAATTAGAATGGTGCATGAGAGTTCCTTCCACTTAACCCAAGAGACGTTGATTTACTAGGTTTCGATATGTAACCTTGAATTAGAAGCTCAAACTTGGCCGTTCCTTCCATTCATTGACAAGCTTTATATTTCTTCTTTGAAATCATTCCAAATACTATGTATTGTAATTTATTGCATAAATTTTGTTCATTTAAAAGTATATAGTCTATGGCTTATGTATTGGCTAATGATGGGCAATATAGCTCATTTGGACCCATGTTTTTCGAGCTGTTGCCACTGGATGTATTGAACCCTTTTTGTTGCCTCTTTACAATTTAATGATGCTGTTACTTCTATGGTTTTTCTAGCTTTCAAGTTCCAGAAAGAAAGATGAAAGGTTATATTATTGCTGCTGGGTTATTTGAACAAATACGTCACCATTTTCGGGTTCAGGTTAGTTATATAGGCGGGTCATTTTAGAGTTCAGGTCATTTTAAATCAGGTTAAGTCGGATACGGATTAAATTTTTTCGGATTTTATCGGTTTTGGGTTATCTCGATTCGGGTAAAATTGGTTTCGGGTTTTAGTACTTATTCATATTATCGGGTTATAATCAGGTTCAGTTCGGTTTAAGCCGGTTTTATCGGGTCGGGTCATACTTTTTTTTTTTAGAAATAAACTTTTTGATTAATGAGATTGGGATTACAAACGTACAGAAAGACCCGTACACCGCTACATGATTAGCTACATTACCGAAACGCTAATCTATGAGCCAACAAACGCCCTCCCCAACAAATACATTTGAAATCTCATAACACCTACTCTTGAACCTAGAAATTAGAAACTATATCTACCTACCAACCAAATAAACAAACAAATTACAAATTAAACTCACATTTCGTGAGACTTGAACCCAAGACCTCATGGTCCAGGTATGCTGGAACTAATGGTCCAATATTCTACCAACATGCCAAATGCCCGATGACAACAACCCATATATCAAGAGCCCAAAAATAAGCAAGGCCCAACCCAATTTACTTTTGTCCGGTCCAACCCTATATATTGCCTTAAATAATTCATCAAAATTTTACATATAATTCATTTAAACTTTATTTTCTTTTTCTTTTTTATTTTTTTATTTCATAGATTCCTAAGAAATGGGATACATTACCCATTCTAAGTACAACTTTTTTTTTTTCGCAAAACATTTTCGTATAAATTATTCTTTCACTTTTTTTTTGTGAAAAGGAACTGAATTTTCTTTCACTTATTTCCCTCCTTCATAAAATGGTGGCACACTTAATTCAAATAACCCTGCAATGCCAACCTTTAATCTTTCTTAATGGAAATTGCAAGCTAGGAAAAAACATAATAGCAAGTAACACTGTAATAGCATCATTGAATTGTTAAAAGGCAACAAAAAGGGCCTATATATCCAATGGCAACAGCTCAAACAACAGGGTCCAAAATGAGCTATATTGCCTATAACCCAATACATCTTCAACTAGAGAGATGATTAAAAGCATTTACCTAGTTCTTCTGTTACTCCTAACTCATAAGCCTAAAGTCCTTGATTAATCTTGGATATCCAATCTTGGAATATTGGATATGCTGCTTGTTTTGCTAAAAGTGAGAAATTAATCTCCTTTTCCCATTCCCTGTTTCCTTGGTACTTACTTTTGTTTCAGTCTTTTAATTTTCTGGTAATCCTCTGATATATTGGTACTTAATGTCAAATCAAGTAATCAACCAAGTATAACATGGTACTTTAAACAGGATTGGGGAAAAAAAAGGACAAAAATCAAGTTAGAAACAGTGAAGAATCTAATTAAAGATGAAACAGAAACTCTTTGAACTAAAGAATCTTCTAATTAAAATTAGCAGATGACATGTTTAATTAGATTTACTTACAAGTTCATCACTAACCACAATCTGAAGTTCTGATTTCTGAAGTATCCCTCGAGTTCATCTTAATATGCTTACATATATAAATAAACTCATATACAAATGAGATTCTTTAGTAAATGATTGAATACTAAAATATTTTCACAAGTTCTTTTTAATAAATTACAATATCGTGCATCGAGAGTTCCTTCCACTTAACCCAACAGATGTTAGTTTACTCGGTTCGATATAACCTTGAATTAGAAGTTCAAACTTGGTCATTTTCTTTTTTCTCCTGATCTGCTGTTCATGAATGTCTGAGACCATGCTAAGATGATACAAAAGATGAAATAGAAAATAATAGACAATTACAAAAAAGCCAATAAAATTAAGTATCAATCAAATGGAATCTTAGTAATCAAAATTGTAACCAAAATTTTCTTCCAACAAGATGAATTTGTAAATTTTTTAATGGTGTTGGAATCAAATGATCCTTGCCCCAAAATATTCCAAAACCAATAGAAAAAAAAGGGTGGAGAAATGGGGGCCTGGGGAAGAAGAAGATAAAAAGGGTAGGTACTTGGTACTGGTACTGGTAGGGGGCTGCTGCTTAATTAAGTCCAAGATGGCATATCCTTTTTATAAAAAAGGAACAAATTTGTTTTTGAATATTCCAGGTGGCATCTCATCAACTAGTTAATCAACTTAAACTTTTTTTCAGCAGCAAAAATAATATTGAAGATTGAAGAATAATATTAAAGCTGAGCTGGGCTTTAACTTTGTTCTTATTATTCCACACACATGATAAGGAGGTTGTGCTTATTTTTTTTTCTTCCTTCCTCTCTCTCACTCAATCATCATCTTTTTAAGCACTTATTTATTCCCAAAATGCTCTCTGCTGCAACTGAAAATAACTATAATTAACCAAGTTGGAGGGCATCAAGTTCCTTTATACAAATCCTTATATTAGACTTATATGCTAATTCAACACCCTTGGACATCTTCCCTTCACTTCTTTTTGACATTTCACCCAATTCCAATTTTGGTGGGTCACCACTCACCCTACACATACAAACGAACCCATTGGCCCATGGCCAACTATAATGTTTACGAAACTGTGTCGTATCTGATAATCACGTGATCTGTTAATAAAATGTTAGACTTTTATAGTTCTAGTTATCGGAATTTAATTCCAACTCTATCAGTTGCATAATATGATGATAAGGTGTCATACTCTTCATTCTAGTGATTAAAGATTTAATCCTTACAAACTTCAAATACTAACATATATTTAGAGTTGAAATTTGAAACTTGTTAATTATTTCATTAAAAAAAGATGTTGCACTGTTGTTGATTCCATGTATTTGCAGAGTATTACTTCTTCCCTTCTAATTAATTAGAATTTATGGGATCTAAGTTAATGATTAGGAGTTTGTGATTAATATGTTAACAATTTGGGAAGTTGTTGCATGTGATAATATGACAATGTGATAAGCCACTAGAAAAGACCTTGATGTATATTAAAGAAATGGGCTAAGGTATTGTTAATTATTTGATTAAATGTTCAAGGCTAAAATAAAGTATGAATTATATAGTTTTAGGAATGGATGGATACATTGTACCTATTAATGAGAAATGAAGGATGGTTGTCGGTCCTTTATTGTTATATTTTTTGTCCATTGCTTCCAACAAACTATCACTTAATTATTAAATGAATGCTTAGACATTTGTGGTTTCTATGAATTTTATTTTATTTTATCTTTTTGAAGAAATTAATATTGGTTTATAATATTTTTTGGTGTACGAAGAAATGGTTTCCATGATATTTATGGGTAAATGAATGATAAAAGATACAATAGCCATAATAAGAAATAAATAGACTTCAATTTCTTGTGCTTTGGAGTAGATCAAAGTTCAATGCCTATCCTTATCTGGTATTCCTTTTATATACTATACTTTATTTCATCTTGGGTTAAACAGCAAATAATATAGTTCTAGCTAGTTTCTTTCATTAATTCCATATATCTTATCAATCTCGATGTTTAGTTAAGAACTCGAATATAAAACTTAATTCTTCTAATTGAGAAGTCGAAGAAGTCAAGTAAGGATGTGAGTTCAAACTCATATTCTCCAAAAAGGAAAGAGAACTCTAATATGGGATTTTCAAGTTTGATGTCAAATTCTTGAAATTTTTCCCTGCATTAGAGAAAATAAGTGGGCAATATTATGTAGACATGTAAAAGCATATAATTAATTATTAATAACACAAAAACTTTACAAAATTAATAATTCAAGAAGATCATGAGAGCATTGGAGGTTCCTTTTGTCCAAAATTCCAATTACAAAAAAAAAGAGAAAAAGATGAGTGTGCATACGTAAAGGAATATGTAAGAAATGTGTTTTTATATATAGAAATGGAACTTGGCTTTTGGCCCCAAAAAAACATATTTTGGCTTAAAAAGTCATTTTCTAAAAATTGCTAAAAGGATTGGTGCGAAATCTTCAGGTGTAAACGTCGTTGTAGCCAAGATATGTTCGTAAATTCCCTTAGAATGTTTAAAGATCCGATATGTTGGTGATGGAGACCCATTTGTAATTGGAAATTGGGTTGGGACACCTCACTACTCTCATCTCACTTTCACCATCATTGATCTTAAATATTTAATTTCTCTAACAGTTTTCTTTACCCTTTTGAATGCTATAGAATATCCAAAATATATACTTATATATTTCATCATAAATTGATACCCCAAATTACGTACCAATCTCTTAACTTTTCTCATAAAAAACCCAACAAATCATAATATATAGTCAAATAATTGCTTCAACCTTCATATATTTAATAATCACATCTATTAATTAAAGGAAATTAGGCAAGCTAGCTTTGATAGGAATAATATTCTGGTATCGGATAGTCACATTAAACTTCGACTAGAATAGCGTTAACCAATTAGGAGATAACTCTCCAAATTCTTTTTTATCCATTTAATAGACTCGAAGGCGAGAACTGAAAAGGCAAAGCTAGCTAGATTGGTGCAAATGATCTAATTTATCTTGAGGAGCACAAGAAAATGAAAATAATATATCTCGAGTTCGACCAACCATGAGAAACTGAATGGGCCCAATAATTAGTTGTTAGCAAATCTGTGGGCCTCATTTTCTCATGCGGACCCACTAAAATGCAGAAGCTTTGTTTTTGATTTTGGAAGAAGCAAACAATTTGATCAAAAACCAACATCCCATTTTCTTTGCCATCTTTTTTCTGGTACATATTTTCTATGCCATCTAATCCTATATTATAAGGTTATCATATATATATATATATATATATATATTACCTATCTAATTTATTTTTGAATTGCTATATATAATCTAGCCAAAAAAATTGATATAAATCATCAAAATTAATAGAACTAAACATAAATAGGCTGGAGCCACATGCACTTGCCTATTATACGATCTCTCTCAACTCTCAATGCAAAATCAAGAAAATTTTATGCTTATATATATATTTTTCTTCATTACTATCATCGTGGATCGATGAAGAATTATTATATATAGATCATTATCTTTACTATATGATCAATATCATGATATTAATACAAAACTTAATTACATTAATGTTATTAATTAAAATCATAATAATTGAAAAAAAAAGGTTTGGAAGATTGGAATTTCTTGGATTGATTCGAGTGAAGCATATTATTCGGCTCTTTTTACGTAATATATGATAAGGAATTTGATAAAAGGTATGGAAATGTATAATGTGGGTATAAAAATTGTGATAGAACATGTTGGGTCATATGGCATTGTGGAAGACATCAACTTGGGTTGATTATTACACATTTTTATTTATATGACAAAATGTAATCACCTGAATCATCCAAGTTGGGCATATTCCACGAGCTGTCAACATGATTTTTGTGTTTTTAATTATGCTTATGAAAATTGATTGGTTTTTGTATTATACAATGGAAGTTCTCTTTTCTTTCTTATAGTTTCAAATTACGATGACTCATGAAACTTCTAGAATTAAACCTGTTTTTAGCAAAGAAAAAATAATGGCAATTAAGTGTATTAATAGTATATATATTGAATATAAATAAAAGAATTTCTTTTTGAAGATTTGAGATAAAAATCATTTTCATTTCTTGAAGAGTAGACCCGTACACTGCTACATGATTAGCTATGTTATCGAAAGGTAACAAACAAATTACAAACAAACTCACATCTCATGAGAGTTGAACTCAAGACCTCATGGTCTAGATAGGCTGGAACTAAGAGTTCAGTACTCTACCATCAGACCAAATGCCTGATTTTGCAGATTGTTTAGTGTGTAAATTGCATGATTCTCTTATTTGTTAACGTGCCTTTTCTATCCTTTAGGTACGTTTAATTCTTTTAGAAAAGAAGAATTTCTTTTGAAAATTGGAAAAAGGACAGAATTGTATCGTAAAATATATTCTTTTCAAAAATATAAATTGTGACGCAATTAGGAAAATCTTCAAAACTCTCTTTTCAAATATATGATGATGATTTCACCAACATCTTTCGCTTTGTTCCTTACATTTTTTGTAATAATAGTAAGAATTTAAATAACCCCTCCTAACCTATAGAAAATAGTCTAAGGCTCTAAGCTAAATACTAGTACTATTTCAATTTTAAAATAAAAATATATGCGAAAAGTAAAAAAAAAAGATAAGTCCTTAGGAATTGTTATACTATATTTTTTGGATCACGAGGAAAAGGACATGCTGCACATTAATTTCTTTGCCTCCATTATTAGGATCAAACTTAACTACTTAGGAAGTTGAGATGATGAATGAAAATTATTGATGAATTATTAGAAGTATTTTTTATATATATATAAGATTTAAATAATTAATTTTGGAGAGTCAAAATATATGGTTTAGTCAGTCTCAATTAATTTTTAGACCTTTCTCTCATAAATAAATGAAAATGAATTACTAGTTAAATTAAATAATTAAGAGAGTGAGAGTGAGAGTTAGAGGGGGCATTGTGGGGACCACTGTTGATCACGAGGCAGACAGCATCCTATGGCCCTTTCCCACGTGGGTCCCAACCCTAAGTGAGATGCGTTTATCTTGGCTATTCCACATGCCCCACCTTCTCTTCCTCATTTCCACATTTTCTATTAATTATATTTAATTTAATTTATTTTCTTAATTATTTTCTTTTTACATTTTACTAGTACCCTTTTATTGATTTCATTTCATACAAAGGAAATTCTCGACCCACTTAGAAGTTTCTTTTATCTTAATTACTAATTTCTTTCATATGATCGTTGTCTAAACTTGGTTTAATCTATTATCAGTCTATATAATAATGTTCTAATTATTCATCAAGTTGATGATTAAATTTCACATTCAAATCCTTAGAAAAGATATTGAGATTTAATTATCTGATTTCCTCATTAATTAAGCATATAATATACAGTATAATTTGGAGTAAAAGAAGAAAAAAAAATGCAAACTCAACTTATTATAATTTGCCCTAAAAAATATTTATAATTAGTATCACAAGGCCACAAGGGCCACAATATTTTACTGGTATATACTGTCTTTTTCTTTTCCTTCTAATTCAACCTTAACGGGACTTAAATTAATAATAAGGCGGGCAAATGCATCTATAATTATTCATCTTTGTGCTTTGCATGTGTTTCCATAAGTATGTATATGCATTAATTCAATGTACGAGCAATATCATGGGGGAAAATGTAAGTATAAGAACTTCTCAAATAATTAGTCGTCGAGTTATATATATATATATATATATATATATATATATATATATGCGGCCATTAGTCATCATTAAAAATAACCAATTCCATAAGGCTTTGCAGTACTTTAACATGTTTACGTAGTGGATTACTTTGCAAGATACAAAATTAATATATTCTTATAAAGGGTTCCAAATAAACAGTGTAATAATAAGTAAAATAAAGATGCAATGAATTGGAAACTACCGTTTGCCAAATACTTAAAAAATTATAAATTCTAATGCTGTAGTATATAAAAAATATTATTTACAATCAAAAAGTGGTTGGTTCAAGTGATTGTCACATATTCTCCTTAAGTAAAGTCTGAAATTCAGGTTTTGTAAATGAAGTCATTGTTAAAAGAGCTATACTTCCATAATGGATCGACCCAACATCCATGTTTTACAATAAATTAAATGTAAAATAGGGATGTGCATATATAGAATTTGTAACGTTATAGTTACTGTACTCTGGCATAAAAAAAAAAAAACGTTATAGTTATTCATAATGCCATTGCCAAGTTTGACTTAATCAACACAGGCGAAGTAAGTTGTATTACGAAATGCTGATAGAGTTCTCAATGTTAACTAAAAGCTGTAAATTAACTGTTGATGAATTTGCCAACTTTGCGCTAGTTGTTAAGGCCATTCTGATTTCTGACATAGTTTTTAATCACTTAAATTAATGTTGTCAAATGTAGCTGGTATCAATGGTAGCTTCCACACAGACCGCGCGCGCCGCACAGTCAATTTCTTTAATTTAATTTTGTCATCCATTTTTAACCACTCTAATCAAACTTTTGCTGACAACTTAAATCACACACACCTTTCTCTACACTCCAACTATATATATATCATATATGGATAAAGATTAACGTCGACACCTGCCCTTTCACCCCGTCGAAGATCGACCGACTAGCCGTTGCGCCTCTCCTTTTATTTTCTTGCCATTAATTATAACTCGCAGCTTCTTAGAGTTAAAAAATGGACAGTTTCTAACTCAGCACTCAACTACCATTCTATATTCTATTCTGTTTTTTTTCTTTTCCATCTTCCATTGCAATTATTTATTACGTAGAAAAACCCTAATGGGTCAACCAGACACCTTCCTTTGTCCCCTCTTTAATTTCTTCTATCTTTTGTTCATACACATACAGATTTTTTTTTCCTTCTAGCGTAGAGTTGGGTCAACCAAACGGCTTCTATTTAATTCTTGCCTACCCCACATCTTTAATTATGAATCTTTCTTTCTTTTTTCGCTTTTATATATAGGGAAGTAGACGCGAAAACCCTCAACTCCCATAACTCTAACCTCTCTCTAAACGAAGTCGTCGACATGGACGAAGAAACTTATTTTCCCGACACCGATCTAGAATTCAGCTTCACCTCCACCACCACCGATAGAACCTTCCCTTCTTCAAGTGCTCGTTCCAGTTTAGCACGTTCTAGCCTTACCCTCAGCTTCAATGACCGGCTTTCCTGTTCCACCACCACCGCCGCCAGCACCACTAACTTCACAAATCTTCACCACCGTAATTTGGATCCACGTTGGTCAGCTATTAAGGCCGCTACCAATCTCTCCTCCGACGGCAAACTCCATCTCAGTCACCTCAAGCTTATTCGCCATTTGGGTACCGGAAACCTTGGCCGAGTCTTCCTCTGTCAGCTTAGGGACTGCAGTAGCGCCACCTTTGCTTTAAAGGTGATCGACAGGGAATCGTTAAGCAACAAGAAGCTTTCCCATGTTCAAATGGAAGGCGAAATCTTATCCATGTTGGACCATCCGTTTCTTCCTACGCTTTACGCTCATATCGAAGCTTCTCATTACACTTGCCTCCTCATTGACTATTGCCCTAACGGAGACCTCCATTCTCTTTTACGTAAACAACCCGGAAACCGCTTTCCTTTATCGGCCGTCCGGTTTTTCGCCGCCGAAGTGTTGGTTGCTTTAGAATATTTGCATGCCTTGGGGATCGTCTACAGGGATCTTAAGCCTGAAAACATTTTGTTACGTGAAGATGGGCATATAATGCTGTCGGATTTCGATTTGTGTTTCAAGGCTGATGTGGTCCCCACGTTTAAATTCCTCCGCCGCAAAAGCAGAAAGTCAAGGCGGAATTGTTTCGCCGGCGAATGTTTTGGTTCCGTCATGGATTCCAGGGAGGAAGAAGAGGAACTAGTTCCAGAATTTGTAGCTGAGCCAGTAACGGCGTTTTCGAGGTCATGCGTTGGGACCCACGAGTATTTAGCACCGGAGCTCGTCTCCGGCAATGGCCACGGTAACGGCGTTGACTGGTGGGCCTTCGGGATTTTCATATACGAGTTAATATACGGAACGACACCGTTTAAAGGAGGAAGCAAGGATAGCACGCTTCGGAACATAGCATCTAGCAGGCAAGTTAGATTCCTCCACGTGGCGGAGGTAGAAGAGGCGGGAATGGCGGAAGCAAAAGATTTGATTGAGAAACTGTTGGTAAAAGACCCAAGGAGGAGGCTAGGATGCACCAGGGGTGCGCAGGATATTAAACGCCACCCGTTCTTCAATGGGATCAAGTGGCCGCTGATTAGGCACTACAAGCCGCCGGAGGTGGTGGGCGGCGTGGCGAGGAAGAGGGGGCACGGGCACGTGGGCCATGTGAAGCGGAGGCGCTGGTTTTGGAAAAGACTTGATAGTTTGCTGATGAGAAATAGAAATAAAGGGTCTCTTAATCTTTCTTCATATTATGATTATGTTCATAATTCTTACAATAATAAACCTAGGAAACATGCTTAGTTTTGTCTGTCAAACTCTTTTTTTTTTTTTTGGTTAGGATTATATATGTACTGTAAAACTTGAAGAGGAGAGAGATCATGAGAGGCTTTGATGTTACAGTAGTTTTGTGGAGTTTTCATACACATGATTTTCTGTATATGAATCCAGATACTGTGATATTACAAAAGATTCATACCTTTTTCTTCTTTTTAAACAAAATTTTGCCCTTTAATTCCATGCAATTAAGCTTTCAGGAACACATAATTCCAAACTTCTGATTTAGTAATTAATCAAATAATACTACATGAAGATTGGCAAGCGCAAGAATCCAAACAGATGATTAGCATCATCCTAAGAAGATCCACACACTCTGTTTCTGTTTTTGTTCTTTAATTCGATGCAAATAAGCTTTCAGGAACACATAATTCCAAACTTCTGATTTAGTAATTAATCAAATTACATGAAGATTAGCAAGCACAAGAATCCAAACAGTGAACAGATGATTAGAATCATCCTATGAAGATCCACACACTTTCTGTTTCGTTCTTTTAGATGTTGCCTATGCAACAAATTGAACACTACATTCCTACTGTACATGGGCAAAATATAAAGAAGAATCTTCTGCTGTTAGTTAGATTGCAGTCCTCCCAACTGTTCCAATATTCCACCCTCTCTCCTTTTCCTTATAGTTATGTTTCTGCTGAATTTCCTTGGTTCCTCCTTTTCTACCATTGCCTGCCAGAACTCTAGCTGCCATCCTGTTTCGACTTCCAATCGAAAGTCTAACTCTTTCCATCCCCACATTTACACCTCTTCTAAAATTTTGCTGCAATGGGGACTTCAATTGAACTTTCTTTTGAAGGCTTCGTCTCAAGATACTGCTCAGCTTCTTACCGCCACTTTTCATTGCGTTAGGACTGTTGCATACTGTTTGTTCAGGAATAAACTCATCTATCTCTTCCTTTATATCTGGTTGGGGTGGAAATGGGAGAAATGGTGGTGTGGCCTGAGTTATGTAAGGTGTACTTGGCAGTGGTATTAAAGAGTTGCGCCTTGGAGCTGAGGATATTGACATTCGTCGTGCAGTTGGGCAGATTGAGGCTCTGCCAATCCTCTTTGGAAGTCGCAGTTGTTCGGCCATCTCAGGATTGTTTTCCTTTTCTGCCGGATCAATTTGCTTGGTGAAGCCATCTGTTAATGAAAATGGTATAGCAGGCCTGAAGCTGTTCTCTACAAGCGGACGAGTAAGATTTACTTGCTCTTTGATCAATGTGCCATTTGTAACTTCATTCAGATTCTTGTTAGCTCCCAGAGGTCGCATAGCCAGGGGTGGCCTCAGTGCTGAATTACTATTGAGCTCCTCATTCTGCTGTTTCAATTGTTGTTGTTGCTGATGCTGCTCAGCTATCTTTGTATCAACATGCTGACGCGCTAGCTTCCTCTCAATGAGAAGCTGGGCCTCCAATTCTTTCACCTGGAAGAAAGCTATTAATAAATAACAATATGGGAAATAGATAACAGATCCATTGCAGACTCTCAGCTTCATTAGTCAAAAGAATCTTGAATGGCTTCCAAGGTTGTTCTTAACTATGCAATACCTTGTCTTGCAGGTTTCTGTTTTTGAGATCTTTATCTTTCAGCTTCATTTCTAGTCCATGAACTGTTTCCTCCATCCTCCTGATATGCAAATCTTTGATCTTCATGTCTTGCTTTGATTTCTCAACCTTTTAGTTACAAAAAAGAATTGCTATTAGTAGTAACATCAAAATGGTAAATTATGGCTAGAAAAATTTTGCCAATTAGTTGCTGGTTGTACCATCTGTTTGCATCTCAGAAGCTCTGAGCTGTCTATTTGCTTCCTTGCAGGACCGAGTTCTATCCCTCTCACTCTACTTGCAAAGTTCAGAGAGCATAGGCTCTCACCAAGGTCATTCTCATGAGGACTGATTTGTACAAACATGAGTGTCTTTGAATCTCCTCCTAACAAATATAAACATCATTATCAGGTATTCTACTTCTGTCTCTGCAGAAATTCTATGAAATGAAGCAACTGAGGTTTGAATAATAATAGATACCTAAAGAGTCTTGAAGCAAGTGTGTAAGCTTTGAATTCCTGCATGATTAAATTACTGTCATGATTAGAACCAGGAATACTTCTGATTTCTACATTCTTAATAACATAATAAATACTCATCTCTGTATATTTTCATAACCTGAAAGGAATGTGAGGGCTTTTAGTAGCAAGAGCAGATATGACATCACCGAGTGCAGACAAAGATCTATTGATATTTTGAGTTTCCTTGAGTCTTTCTCCAAGCACTTCTGTTTTTGCTACTCGCTCACTTCCAGCTAGGTCGACTAACCATAGCTTGCTCTTTGTGCATTCCCCATTCAACAAATTCTCACCCTTAACCATCACACAATGTATGCTGCATCAAGGGAGACTCATAAGCTGGCATTTAAGTGTGTTTAAACACATTTTATGCAAGAAGAACTGAATTGATTTAAAATAAGATTTGACAAACAGACCAGTGAGATCTACTGCTATGCTCATTGGCATTAGTTGAGCCAACAGCCCTTGCATTACTGCCAGTCTGTAGCACTTCCCAAACCTCATTTATGTTATTTACATGTGCTTCAACGAGCCCAGGGACATGATGCATTCCTTCACCCACTTGCCTTATTTCAAGTCTACAAGTAGCAGTCATTATACAAGTCATGACAGACTAAAGATAAAGTCTCAATCAGCCAAAAGGAGTAAAGTAACCACTATTGCACACTAAAATTTCATTTTAAACAAGCAGATAATTTATTAGCAAACTTTGGGCATAATCACTTTGGAAAAGTAACATATGTAAAAGAACAAGGCTAGAACAAAATTAGCACACCTTTTTTGCGCCATGCCTTGCTGAGAGCCTGACACCAGTAAATCTCTAATCTGTTCATTGTATACTTCTAAGACACTGACTGATATCTCATATCGATGTAACTTCTTTCGCTCATTTATTATGCGAAATAGTTCCTCAAGAGTCCTAAAATTTACTCCACGGGCTTCTTTTGTTCCTTCCATTGTGAAAGTTTTTCCTGTCCCTGTCTGTCCATAGGCAAAAATGCAGACATTGTAGCCATCTAGAACTGAGGTAGCAAAAGGAGCTGTGTCTTCAAACACATCAGCTAAACAAAACAAGCAACAGAAACAGAATTATTATAGTCATTTATTGGAAGGAGCATTAGCAATATTTTTCAATGAGCCCAAAACAGTTGCTAGAAATGGTATTACCTTGGCTTGCTTGAGGTCCAAAAACAGCATCAAACTTAAAGGTTTTTCTAGGAGCACCATTTGATATTACAGTGAGTTCCCCATCTTTCGCAGATTCAAAATCAATAGACATCGAAGATCCTGCAGCTATTTCTTCAGAATTTAGAGGCCTGCACCGGCAGAAGACTCTTATGTTTCCTGCAGGAAATGAATTTAGGTTAGGCTCAAACTTTCAAACTTATTTCTGATATTAAATATAGACTTACTAATATGGCTAACCTTTCAATTCTAGAACCTTGTTGTAGAGTTCTTTCCTTTCTTTGGCCCCTTTGATATATTTAATCTTGAGATCTTCATGCAAATCTGCCTGCTGGTTTACTATAATGGAAAAATGGCAATACAATTATGAAGGAGACTAAAGATAACTGGAACCATCAGCTGATTAAGACTGCAAAGGGTGTTTATATGTGCATTCTAAGTGCTAACTTACTTCTGGAAATGATTTTAGAGTTAATTTCATCCACATCCTTGAAGCAATTCTTATACATTGATACCTCCTCAGATAGCTTGATGTGTTCCATTTTCATTATCTGCAAATTGTAACATTTTATTATTTTCCAGTTAAAGTTCTAGCATTGTATGATGCATCACTCGGTTTGAATTAGTACCTTCAGTTTTCTTGTCATGTCCCTCAATGACGAGAACCATCTGCTCTTCTCCTTCACTTGTCCCTCAATTGCAAAGGCTACAAATAAATATAACAGCATTTATTTCATTTACATTGAACAAATTATGCAGTTGCATTTTAACAAAATAGGCGAAAGAAGAAAGAAATGCATACCTAATGAACCGACATGCATTGATTTGCGCATAAGCTCATTTTGCAGCTCCTGTAAAGATTTGCAGGCTTCTTGGCACTCTTTACTCTTTAGTTGGTTCTCTCTCTTAAGTGCTTCAAAGGCTCTCCTCATCTCTGCTAATTCCTTACTTTGGCGCTCGTAATTCCTTTGCAGGTTTTTGTATTGTACTTCCACTTCACAGTCACTCATATCCTGAAAGCAATCATTTTTCTTTTACTCCCTATTTTCAGCTGTTCTATTCAAATATTGACAAAATTATTGAAAATTCCATTACTCTTGGTGACTCATGATCTCCAAGTTCAGCCATTCCCATGACTTGCTGTGATTCAACTTCTTTAAAACCTGTTGCGCAAATTTTGTTCAATAAAAGTTCTGAATTCTTCACTTCAATGTTGAGGGCAGGGAATTTTTTCTGAATAAACATAAACAAATGGTTTGCAGGAAACTATTTCCTTTCAAGAATGTTGCAAACACTTCTGGCTTGTAGCCTTCTACCATGCACGATTAATGGCTAAATATCAATTTCTAGACAAAATGAGTAGAGAGAAGAAAGACTAGTATGCAAACCATAAACTTACTTGCAGGAGATTCTTTCCTTACAGTAATGCCGCATACAATTGGACTCCTCACTACTCCTTCAAATCTAATGAGTAAGCCCCCACCGCTATCAACAAAAGTTCTTATGTTAGATATAACCAGGGGCTTATTTGCACCTACCTGGCCATATATGTCAAGGCTAGACACAACCTACAATACATTCAGTGAACCTTGATCAGAACGATATTATTATTAACTCATCACATACAATGTAGATCATCAGCATAAAATCCGGTTTTCTCACCTTCTCTTCTTGTATAAAGACATCAAATACTCTAATCCCAGGTGGACCGCTAGTGAAGATTATTTCCGCAAAATGCAGATCAACAGTGTAAGAACCAGACTCCAATGATGAAAACTTGTATGAGAAGTCACCAAACCGTGCGCTGTTGTATAATGATTTCCCCTCTCCATCTCCAACCATAGTATCAGTCCTTATAACATCACCACCTGAATAAAAATTGTCATCTGAATATGTTACACCATCCAATTCCACTGCTCCATTTATGCACCCTGCATTGATGCTTATAACAGGAAGGTCTTCATGTTTGTTCTGTACATAATCTGAAGCTTCCGGCAATGGCAGCAGCTCAAAGGACGAGTCCGGTGACAATTCTCTGTCAAAAGTTTGGCACACGGTGGAGAACTTTACAGTGGGAGTTTTCTGCTTAGTTGTAGTTTCAGATCCATCAATGCCATTCTCTAAAGAAAGCTCAAATGAACGCCTATTTTTCTCCAAGAATTCAGGAGAATCTCCATAGTTTTTTGATGGAATATCAGGTGATCCAGTGCATACAACAAGGTCTGGCGATGTTAGTGAAAATCCCAACAAGGACCGACCTGAAACCAAATTTTCATGAAATTACATCCTTAAAACACTTGGATTGGATGCAAAGAGGACAAATAAATCATTTCTAAGAAGAGGGTTTCAATTTTTACCATTTATTTCTCTAAGTGGTGTACTAATTTGATCTGAGATTTGATGTGGCCAAGGCTCATCTAAATCAACAAAATCAAACCCAATTCAACTTAGACCAAGACATGGAAGGAGGATTCGAACCCAAATCAAATTAAAAAACGAAATAAAATTCAATTCCTTGGGATGAAATGCAATTACCAGAATTTGTATTAGGAGAAAAATCTGAATCTAACATTGACGGAAGTTTTGAGTCAGAGGACATGGCTGCATTAGTATCTACCAAACAAGAAGAAGAAGAAGAAATACTTAATAAAATGAAGTGGGAAATTGATGAAATTGACATTATTGGTTGGAAAAAGGGACGAACTTACAGTTAGAGCTGTTTTGCTGCCAAGAAACGTCAGTAAGGAGAAGTGGGTCAGTCCAGAATTGGGAATTGTTGTCTTCCATTGCTAAAGAACAGCGAAGGGAACTGTGATTTGAAAATGTGAAGTGATCAAAGTGTTTCCAGATAAAGAGAAAAAGAAGTATGCTTTTTGAATCAATCAATTACAGAAAGAGAAAGGAAAGCTTTATTGGATTTGGGCGTTGATTTTTTTTTTTTCGTTTATGGTAAGAGAGAGTTTCGATTTGGGCGTTACCGTTGGGCTTTTCAAATTCGAATTTAGGTAGCGGACATTGGCTTCCTGCCTTTCTCACGTGCCGTTGCTTGCTTCTCATGAAAGTCTGTATGTTCCACGCGCTCCATTCTCTAATAAAAAAAAACTCTAAATCATTTTTTTACAACATTTTTATTTTTCTTTGGATAAATTAGAACATTTTCTTTTCTATTCCAATTTCCAAGTTATAGAAATTTCTTTCTTTTTTTTTTTAAAAGTTGAATTGATAATACAGTTAATTTAGACTAAAACCACAATGTATGCAACATCTCTAGCATCAGCATCTAAAACCACACGAATTGAATCTAGTGGTTAACGAAAAATTTGGAAATCCTTTCTTTCTCACCGTTTTCATATGCTTCTTTCCTATTTAATGGTATTCATTTCCTTTGCATGGTTTTCCTATTTTTTATTTTTAAATTGATGATTTTTATTATTTGTTGACAATTACAAGGGAATATGTGTAATAGATTGTTAATAATTAATAAATATAAATTTAATTATACCTTGACTATTTTATACAGTAGGAAAACAATTTACCGGCCGTTTCATTGGTGTATCAGAGCATTTTGGACTGATTGAAAAGACCAATGTCCT
The DNA here is from genome assembly GCA_001974825.2 of Corchorus olitorius. Classification (NCBI taxonomy): domain Eukaryota; kingdom Viridiplantae; phylum Streptophyta; class Magnoliopsida; order Malvales; family Malvaceae; genus Corchorus; species Corchorus olitorius. The sequence goes on from AWUE01013052.1 coordinate 38,813, forward strand.
AAAAGTTTAGTTGATCACGTAAAGTTGTATTTAGTTGATTAGTTCACCACCGTTTGGATCCAAAACGGTAGTGAACTAGTGAAAAGAAACCCTTAAGTGCAATTCTTGATTAGGGCCGATTGGGCCACATGGCCTATTTATTCACCAATGAAACGACACTTTCCCGCTGGAGCAAAATCCCTTCAAACTTCACCCCAAATATCTTTTTTTTTGTCCTCTTGCTATTGTACTTTATTCCAATCTTCTTCCTCCTTTTAGTGTTTTTTTTTCACTTTTTTATTTTTTATTACTACTACTTAATTTTATACTACAATAAACAATATATATAACATATTAATCTAAATAAAAATATTTTATATTGATTAATATATACAACATTTTAATGAAATAGTAATAAAAAATAAATATTAAGTAGTCAATAAATATTTAATTAATTATAAATTTAATATTGTTATTAATTAAGTATGCATATATAATAATTTAATATAAATAAAGTTAAATTATAAAATATAAAATTGTACATAATACACATTCATATTATTGTTTAACTTGTGACTATATATATATATATACTAGGTAAGAGGCCCGCTCGCTACTCTGAGCGAACATACTATGCTATAACTCTTAATTAGTTTTCAACTATGAGCTTATTAAATGAGGACGATGCTCAATTGGTTTAAGTCATGTGTTTTGACAAATTTGGACTTAAGTAAGGATCCCACCAAATCTAGTCCATAACCAATAGCAATAATTTTAGTATATGTTAGGAGTCCACTATTTTATAGAATATCGAAAATACCCTTAGCAGCTATTAAAAATAACAAACAAAACTGAAGTTGAAAAAACGAAAAACCAAGTCAAATAGTGAAAGTTGTAGATTACGGAACAACCTTTTAATATGGACACTTGAATCACCTTAATTAGACATCTAGGAAAACATTATATAATGCTAAGTAAACCGTCCACCCAAACTACTAACTTTTCGAAAGCATTTTTCATATTTGAAACGTCACATTTAGCTTTTGAGTTCTTCATAAAAGTTGTAAACTTCTTATAGATACTTTTTTTTTGCCAGTTCTAATAAATATTTTGAATTACCTAAATTAGACATCCCGAGTAAAAACTCTATAATATTAAGTAAACCATCTACTTAAATTACTAATATTATAGAAGTATTTTTATACTCGAAACATCACAATTAGCTTTTGAATCCTTTATAAAAGTTATAGATTATGGAACAACTTGTTTAAGTCAACTTAATTGTACATATATATGATGAATAAATTATCTAAATATTAAATATACAATCCACCGAAATAACAAATTTTTCAGAAGAATTTTTGGTATTTGAAAAATCAAATTTAGATTTCGAGTCATTCATGAAAGTCGCCGATCATGGAGCAACCTTTTAACAAGCACTTGAATCACCTCAATCGGACATTTAGAGGAAAAATTATGTAATATTAAATGGACTGTCCATTCTCACTAACCGAAACAACTAAATTTTTGGAAACATTTTTTATACTCAAAACATTTAATTTAGCTTTCGAATCATGTATGAAAGTTGTAGATAATAAAACAACCTTTCAAGACATAGTTAAATCACCTTAATCAGACATTTAGAGCAAAAGTTATGTAATATTAAGTGGAACGTCCATTCCCATTAACTGTAACAACTAATTTTTCGAAAGTATTTTTAATACTTTAAACATTAAATTCAGTTTTTGGTCCTTCATGAAAGTTATAGATCATGGAACAACCTTTTAATAGACACTTGAATCACCTTGATCGGATATCCGGAACGAAAATTATATAATATTAAAAACAACACTCAACCAAACCATTTATAAATATGTTATATTATATTATAATTTAAAATACTAGAAAGTCAAAGATACCCTTATAAGTTTGTGAGAATAACAAAAAAACCTAGATTGAAATGACCAAATAACCAAAACTCAATAGTAACCAAATTAATAATGTAAGATTTTTAGACCGATTTACATGTAATTTCACTTCCTCCTCTTATGGTTTGTTT